>JAUMHP010000078.1:4647052-4679081 GCA_032361065.1 Enteromius trimaculatus | reverse complement strand
AAAAAAAAAAAAATATATATATATATATATATATATATATATATACACACACACTATGTGTGTGTATATATATATATATTATTTCAAGTTTTTTGTTTGTTTTTTTTTTGAAGCAGACACACACAGGCCCGTTTGCATATATTAGGTTTGTATGCAGTTTTAAACCTTTTTTGAAGTACATTTTTAATTTTATATTTTCTCATTTAAAACCTCAACCTGTTCAAACCCGTTCAAATGTTAAATGTCATTGTGTCTGATATTTTGTTCCATGCTAGATGACATTCATTCATTTTTAAGTGTGGCTGAAGCATCCACACACTTTCCCGCTGTACCCTGAGGTAGCCTGAAGGACTTTATATCTGCAAACTCAGCTGAAAAAATAAAATAAAATACCTGCAACACACACACAGACAATTTTGCTAATGCCAGCCATCTTGATATTTAATGATTTGGTGTGTTTTTTTCCCCATCCCCCTGACTTTGTAGGGTCAGGTCAGCTCATTAATGAGCGTGGTAGGAAGGGGTCCACATAAAGGCTTAATTTCTATAGACCTGCGCTCTAAAGCAACCCAATTATTTCCCTTAGAGTGTTGCTATATTTGTGCAACCCCAAAGTATTTTAAAAGTATTCAAAAGATCCCATTAGTTCTCCAAGCTTCTCTTACTTTTTACAAAATGGTGCAGATTTGTTTTACCCGTCCTGGCTGTCAGAAGAAAAGAAATGTTTTTGGCAGGCAGTACTGAACGTGGATCAAGGGTCAAACTAAGAAATATGAACATCTCTGGTGTACATCTTGAATGCTGAACTTTTTGAGCAAAAGCCATCTTTCCTCAAAAGACAGAGAGCATATATTATCCAACATACACGGTCTGCATCTAGAGCAACAGAATGACAATCCAAACGTCCCGAAATGCAGATCCCCTATGACAGTATGAGCCATCTCAGTGTCCATACATCACAAAAATCATGAAGATAAATGCTTTATTAGACACACCTCACATCCGCAGTCATTTTTAAGGACGTCAGCTACAGCAAGGTAAAGGAATGCAATATCGGAGAAAGAAAAGACCGAAATTCATCAGAGCACCAAGACACTGGTGACGGCTAGAAGGTTCTTTGAAAAGCATGTTAATTACAAAATTCTTATGCAGCGTGTTCCTCTGAAACCTCTCCTCATATTGTCTGAATTTTTCAAAAAGTAGCTGTCACAATGTTCATGCGTTCAGTTCTGACATTTCATTAATGAGTCATTATCTATTAATGCATAAATATTAGCAGATAAAATGAATTAGTTAAATCATTGATGTGGATCGGAATCAACTGGGAGGTTACATAATTACGAACAGCACGAGCCTTCGGGAGAAACTTGCGTTATTGGCTCTCTATAAAGTGGGGGGAAAAGTAGTTAGTCAGCCACCAATTGTGAAAGTTCTTCCACTTAAAAAGATGAGAGAGGCCTGTAATTTTCGTCATGGGTATGCCTCAACTATGAGAGACAAAATAAGAAAAAAAAAACAGAAAATCACATTGTAGGATTTTTAATGATTTTTTACGTATTATGGTAGAAAATAAGTATTTGGTCAATAACACAATTTCATCTCAATACTTTGTTATACACCCTTTGTTGGCATTGACAGAGGTCAAATGTTTTCTGCAAGTTTTCACAAGGTCATGTTTCATCTTCAATGCCTTTGCTGATGGAAAGAGGTTTTCACTCAAAATTTCACAATACACTGCCCCATTCATTCTTTCATTTACACGGATCAGTCATCCTGGTCCCTTTGCAGAAAAACAGCCCCAAAGTATGATGTTTCCACCCCCATGCCTCAGAGTAGGCATGGTGTTCTTTGGTCGCAACTCAGCATTCTTTCTCCTCCAAACACGACAAGTTTAGCTTTTACCAAAAAGTTATATTTTGGTTTCATCTGACCATATGACATTCTCCCAATTCTTTTCTGGATCATCCAAATGCTCTCTAGCAAAGACGGCTGGGACATGTACTGGTTTAAGCAGAGGGACACGTTTGGCACTGCAGGATTTGAGTCCCTGGCGTGTGTTCCTGACGGTAGCCTTTGTTACTTTGGTCCCAGCTCTCTGCAGCTCATTCACTAGGTCCCACCGTGTGTTCTGGGATTTTTGCTCACAGTTCTTGTGATCATTTTGACCCCAAGAGGTGAGATTTTGCATGGAGCCCCAGATCGAGGGAGATTATTAGTGGTCTTGTACTGTATGTCTTCCATTTTCTAATAATTGCTCCCACAGTTGATTTCTTCAGACCAAGCTGCTTACCTACTGCAGATTCAGTCTTCCCAACTTGGTGCAGGTCTACAATTTTGTTTCTGGTGTCCTTTGACAGCTCTTTGGTCTTGGCCACAGTGGAGTTTGGAGTGTGACTGTTTGAGGTTGTGGACAGGTGTCTTTTAAACTGATAACGAGTTGAACACACGAGCCTCTTAAAGAAGTTACAGGTCTGTGAGAGTCAGAAATCTTGCTTGTTTGTAAGTGACCAAATACTTATTTTACTGAAGAATTTACCAATAAATTCATTCATTTACCAATAAATTTACCAATAAACTCCTACAATGCTATTTTTCTGGATTTTTTTTTTGCACAATTTGTGGCTAACTAAATACTTTTTTGACCCACTGTATATATATATCTGTTTTGTTTTGCTTCAAGCTGAGGAAATTTGTATTGCTGTTTTGTGGCTTAGTGCACTTGAATTAGGTGTCGTTTAGGTATCGGCAATGTATATATGAGGTAAAAAGCCACATATGACACAGATACTCAGCACAGAGCTGTAATGTTCATACAACATTGTTAATATCATTAGTTTTTTTATGAAGGCTTAGTAGTGCACGACACAATGAATTTCCACAACAGAATGGAAGCAAGTCGTATTACAACGAAATTAGCACAACAGAAAAGAAACAAGTCGCAATACAAGCAACAACTAGAGTCAACATGAAACGGCTTGGGATTAGTTTTTAAATGATTTGTTTCATTGATTCAGAGTTGACTCTTTCTTTTGGAAGACAAACTTTATACACAGGGCACTTTCAAGATTTAAAACGTTGGCATAAATCTGCCAGAAATTCTTAATAGGGCACTTTAAATATACCTTATTTGTGATTCTTCTTTCTTAAAAGCTACATTACAAAGGAATTACCCACTGCTTTAAAACATATATCTGTTGGACATTATACAAGTTAGGTTAAACACACAAAAGCAGACACACAACCACATTTAGTAATGTTACATTTTACTGAAGATGGCCGATTAAGCAATTTATATTCCGATATGTATTTCTAGGTTTTGTTTAGTGTGCATTAAATTACATTTGGACGTAAATTCTTTTTCTGAACAAATTACAGAAAAATTACACCAAAATCAAAACCTGTCTCTACCCTTACCTGTATAAAGTGTAAGTGTAAAGTGTTTTGCAATTCAATATGACCTTAATAAGTACATTGTACTTATTTTTTTGATGTAAATACAAACTGTAGTGGTTAAAGCCACCTAATATAAAGCATGACCCATAAACCATCTAATAAATACACAAAAGCATAAAAATGCTGTTCTCTTAAATTGTCTGCTATTAAAATTTTCAACTCATGACTTATTTCCAAGCTGAATGGTCTGCAGTAGAGCAGCTAGCATAGCTAATCATTATGCTTGACATTGCCTGTCAGAGTCATATGTTATATTGTACATAGCATAACCAGCATACCAAATGAGAAGCCCACAAAAATAACACTAATAAGAAAGCCATTAAATACTACTCCATTGACCTTTTAAAATGCTGGCTTCTCAACTTCTTTTCCTAAATCCCCAGGTTATTGACTCGGCAGCTTCCTAAACGTTACTTGTAAAAGTGCGGCGGGATAGATTTTATAGCAACCTGCCTTCTCCTAACCTTGCCAGGAGGGCCTGACAGGCGCTTAGCATTAACGATCTTCAGAAAGGGATCCAGAGACACTGTGCTTCATGTCGCCCAGTTTGCGGGCCAGTCACCCTGCCTTGGTCTCATCCAACCTATATACTGCTGTCTCTACTACCTTCCTCTTTCACCTTCCAACCACCAACCGTAAGTCCATAGCATCAATATGCATAGACCATGAAAGCATATGACCCACATGCCACAGTCAATCAGTAACTAACCGCTCCAAGATGATGAAGGACAGTGCAGATTGTTGAGTCATTGTGTGTAACTGTCGTCGTTGATGGACGCTGTTATTTAAGGGGTTAAACGGGTTTTGATTTTGAAAGAGCAAGTGGCGGTTGACCCTAATTGCATGCATCGGCTTGATGCCGCCTTCCTACGTGTCCCATATATCAGAGGGATCTCAGCGTATGCTCCTCTGAGAAGAAGGTTATTAGCCCTGTATAAATCACTGCAGCCATCATCGCCGTATTATGCCGCTGATGAGAACATCAGCTGTTTCCCTATGATCATCTAAATCTGTGGGTAAATGTTTGTTGGTTTTTGCTGCGGCCTAATTTTGCAAATATTTTCAGTTTGATTAAGTAGATTTTTGCATTGGAATTTGCTTGCAATGGTTCTGAATTTCGACTGTACTAAGGTATAAGGTATTTAAAGCAGTTGTTTAGGTGTTGTGAATGGTTGTTAGGGTGTTGCTAGGCACTAAGATAGAACATCAAGTCTCTATGATGATCTATAGATGGGATGGCCTTATTCCTGTTTTTTATTCATTTATTAATTTTTTTAAACCCATTTTAGCATCGGTTGGGGTAAAATCTGTCTGTTTAATGCTTTGGAAAATATTGACGATTCACATGCAAAAATGTATTTTTTTAAATATATAAAATATATTGAACAAAATCATTTTACCTGTGATAGATGAATTACATGTATTAATATTAATATAATTTTTAGTTTAATTAAATTTTTATTTATTATAATAATATGTTTTGGTTTTGTGTTATTATACATATAACCTGATGTCAAAGGAAAATGTCAGTAGATGTGTTGATTTTGTGTGAAACAATGTGCCAAAACAAAAATAATTATCTGTTGATGTGCCAAAATAGTTAGGAACTTACATGACGGTGTGTGTTGAGCAAACCAGTTTTCCAGTGGGATAAGATAAATAAACTTAGAATATTAACAGTGTATATTCTCATAATTTTGCTTCTTGAATATATTCTCAAGATATTTTTAATGGAAAATAAAGTAAAATCTTCAGAATTCTTGCTATTAACACACCATTAACTTTTTTTTGTCTCAACGAACTCCTAATTAATATGTAATATATAATACCATTATATAATAATATTATATATTATATGTAGTATTATTATATTTAAAATAATAAAATATTCTAGTAAGAAGAGCAATAATAACAGTTGATGCTTGCATTATTAATTAAGGCTCATTTTATAACTGTTCGTTATTTAAAGAGAACAAATGGAATATAAAAAAATCAACCAAGTGAAATTTACTCCAAATCTAACTCTAATATCATCACAGCATCCTCTAAAGACAAATTGTAGGTTCTTTAATTTTCAGTCCACACTGTGCTATATTATTAAACAAAGCCATTAGACCTTTAACCAACTGATATTGTCTGTCTGCGAGCGGCCATAAGGGTTAATAACCGTGGTGTAATGTGTGGCTGGGGATCAGGGCGGAAGCTGACCGGCTTTGATTCTCTTTCGTCTTAAAAGGCTGTTTAGCTAATTAAAGGTCTGGGTGTTCTCCTTTCCCGCCATTTTGGCGTTACTGTTCACGATTTTCCGTCTTGATGTCAGGTCGACTATTTTGCTAATGATGCCAATTAAAAGAAAATATAGCAAATCTCAAGGATTAGCATTCTGGAGGGACGGGAAGGGGGTCTTGACTTTGGTGTCATCCCGGCTGTCATATCAAAGCACAAACAGAGGCCCGCTGTCGTCAGGAATGCCACATGCTAATTAAGAGCAGATACATTCACAGGTTAAGTACTAAGGGGACTTAGAAACATAATCAACTGGAATACATTATAAACTCGCAGTGATCAAACACCTTTAATGTTGTTCCCCAAGCGAACGCGTCTAACAAAAGAGCCTTTCTGGACTCCAGCCCGACTCCCTGGAGTTCTAACATTGCCATAGAGACCAAATGTTCGGAGATTGCCATAGCGACCTACTTCCCACTGGTTGAGGGTAGTACTCAGGACATCATCAGCGTGGCTGCTGTAATCATCACCGCTGCAGACATATCCTTGTGATGGTCGTGTTCGCAATTACCCAGCAGAATGTCATCAACGCAGCCCAGGGCTTGGCCCGAGGACAACCCAAGTTCAATGGCACGCATTTAACGGCCATCAGCATCGCAGCACACTTTGAGCTCGTCGTGCTTCGGGGGGATAAAAAACCCAGCGTAATGATTCGGTGAGGGTTTTAGGGGCTGTATACAAGACATATTGGTTACATATTGTAAAAATGGGGCAGGTGTTCTTCCACTAGGGGGCACAGTCTCACTCTGGGGAAATTCTGCCAGCAGTCCCATCTGATTACTTTGTACAATGGGGAAAAACATACTTGATGGATCTTCCATTTATATGACTTCCATCTGTCAAATCAGTTCAAAATGGGCACTAATGGAGCAAACAATATCATTTATTTTTTATTTATTTGGTTTGTACCAAAGGCGAAGCAAAGAGATTCATTTTATCATGCAATTCTGCTCTAAGCAACTTGTTTTATTTTTGGTTTTGTTTGCCTTCAACCAGCATAAGCACGTGCTCTGACACCATCACTGCAAGCCAGAGCTAAAATCTGAGCTTGCCTCTCACATAAACAGAATATGGCATGTGTCTTGTTTTTTTTTTAAATGATAAACCATAATAGTGACTGAATCAAGAGTGAACTTTTTTCCCTGTACACCAAAGCAAGACTATCTTGAGAGAAAAATAAAAAAGAGTAATATAAACGTATACGGCCAGTTTCCCGAACAGGGTTTAAGACATGTCCTAGATTAAAATAAATGTTAAGAGCTGTCTAAACTGGAAAAAGCTTGCACTGAAATATCTTAAAATACATTATTGCCATTGTTTGGTCTTAAAATGCTCCCAGATAATGCATTTTTGTAAGACATGTTTCTAAAATTTCTCAAATGTTCTAAATTAGCAAAGGTCTAGTCCTGGCTTAATCTAATTCCTAACCGGGAAACCGGCCCATAAACACAACTGGTCAAATATTTGAAAATAACATTTATTATTTATACATAAATATATTTGAATGAAGAGATTTATGCTTACAATAGGCTACATTAAAGCAGTTCAAACAGAAATACTGTGAACTATTATTGCAATTTAAAATAACTTTTTTTTATTTTTATATATTTTAATTTACATTTATTTCTGTAATGGCTATGCTCTAAAAATCATTTAAGAAGATGGGCCTATTAACTGATCAAATGTAACAAAAACAAATGCATTAAAAAATGAAATAAAAATTTTTTAAAAAAATTTTGCACAATATACTATATACTAAATATGTATTATTTATTAATATTAGTTGTGTCACGATACATGTATTCGTACCAAAAATGTTTACATTTTTATGAGGAAATTCAAATAATACCTGCTGCTTTGACGCTCTTTTATATGGTGTTACAGATCATTGTATAAACACAGCGTGATTGTTGACGTGAAATAAACATGATCGAACACCTCATGCCTCACGAAAGACGTCAATAAAAGGCATGTGGCATTTTATTCGTCTCAATTCGTCAGTGTCCACGGCTTGTTAGCCAAGAGAAGGGAAATATTAGACTATATTCTCATTATATTTTACCGTTTGTGTTATCGTAATTCTTTTAATGTATGTTTAAATAAATTTGTTATGACTGCCACTGTGTAAATTGATATATTTCAACAATAGAAACGTTATAATTTAGACGTTAAAGTAAAATATGTGTATTTTTTTTGTGTTTATTATATTTAAAAATACATAATTTTACGTTTGGCTAGTTTAGTAAAGGAAAATGGCTTCCTGGTTTAGAGCGTAAGCTGAGTTAGATTTAGCTCTTAAGACATTTAGTTATAATTGAATTTATTTTAAGAATAAGCAATTTGTTCAGTAAATCAGAAAGTAATTTTATGTTTAACCCTTCCCCCCATGTCGAAACATGACGTCAAAACCACACTGTCATGTTTATGTACCGTTACACCCCTAATTACTATTATATTACATTATTAATATGTTTTTCTCCAATCCAGTGCAGTTCTAGTGGTAAAAAGGCTACCAAAAAGCTGATTGGTTCTTTTAACTAAAAGGCGGGACTTCCATTGCTGCATTTGCCATGTTGAGCATTGCAGTTTCTCTCATTAATTTTTCGACAAGTGCTCCGTCTCCTCCTTATACTGTCTCTGCTGACACGTGAATCACGGACCGATTCTGTAGAACTGGTTTTAGCCTATGATATTAGCATATGTCGAGAGCGAGCTTTCCGTGGTTATTGGACTGACGTTAGCTGATCAGGAGAGATCTGAGCAGTGACTAGCAGAGATGACAGGTGAGACAGCAGCGGCTGCCAAGCTCAGGGCACTGGGGACCACGACGAATGAAAGTCATCTAATCCAGGAGAAGACTATAGGAAAGCATGGAACAGCCTGAGGGCTTGACAGCCACTCTATCTGTCTGTTTCTATCCCGTTCTCTAATTTCCTTCCTTTCTCCAGTATTCTGTTTCTCAAACTGGTTCTTGTTCTCTCTCATATTTGCTGGCTTTCTTTTTATGAGTCGAACTCTGTGTCTGGCTTCTGACTAGACTTCTTCCCCACGTCCTGAACGTCACTGTAGTCTCAGCTCTCTGCCTGATGGCACCCATCACGATCGGCCCCCTGACCCAGTGAAATTAGGGGCACTGAGGAAAATGAGTTTGGTTTGAGAAGTAGACCAAGGTTAGGGGACACCAAAGCTACCTGACAGGTGACGGTCTCATGGAGGCAAATCTTCCGCCGTGATATTTACCTTGGCTTTGTGAAGCAGATTAAAACTGTGAATACTGTCTTACGCCTGTGCTGAATTGTGTTATGCCAAACTTGCAGACAGCAGTGGTAAAGAGCAAAAAAGAGGAAGGTTTGTCTAGTACAATTCTTTGTGCATTGGTTTGTGTGTGTGTTTGTTTTAAAAAGTGGTATTTATTTTATATATAGTTTTTTTTTTAAATAACAAATTTCATTTATCAATAAATGGACATTTAAAAGATTTTAAACAGTTTAGTATAATAATTTTTATATATAATTTTATATATTTAAAAACTGAAGCCATGTATTAATGTTTTTAAATGTATATAATAAATTATTATAAAGGTTTATTCATATATTCAAAATATTGATATAATCATTTATTATTAATAGGAATTTAATTTCAAATATTGAAATATTTAAAGATTTAATGTTTTAAACATAACTGTACTATTTTTGCTGTCAACACACACACACACCCATTATATATTTAGAAAATATTTACATGTATTCACATGTACATATTTGTGTTATATATATAAACATATACATACATTTATACATGCATTTATTATTTATATTAAAAGTAATATAGCACATAATTTGGGACCTCTTTATAAAATGACAATTTACAGCAATTGTTAAACTAACAATGCAAAAAACTTTACTAATCTACTAATTTACAAAATATTTACTAATCTTAATGTAATTTTTTAAAATGTATTAATACATTATTAAAAATAAAAAGCATCTGTTGGAATTATTTGGCTAAAGTAGAGATTTAAATACTCTTGTAGATTTATCTATAGAGGTAGATACAGATATGCACATTGTTACAGTATATAGATATATAATGTGAGAACAAAAGAGCATGTGGTGAATCTCTCAGTGGGAGTGAGAGTGAAAATCTGAGGTCGTGTAAAGCCTTTACAGGCTTTCAGTGCAGCGGGAAAGAGACTGGCCAGATGATGTTATGGCAGATTGAAGTGGCAGCAGCCTTCACCCTGGGCTTTTTATCACGCCATCAAATCTCAGATCCGACACCCTGTGGCCACCCCAGTCCACACACAGACACAGATAGGCCTCCACTCGGCACTTTTGCCCACAGCAAGTCTCACAATGTCACCCTGCCATTGTCAGTGTACAGCTTGTTTCATTGTGGCAAGACATTTGGAGAAATATTTACTCTCTCTTCTCTAGATCACATTTCCTGGATACACTGTCACAATGATATTTTTGAGTCTGTCACACTGGCCGCTAGAGCGAATTGTGAAAATAAGCCATGCGTTAAGCATCATCACTTTTAAAAAGTAATGGCTCCAAAAGTGGGTTTTCATAGCGATACCAGTGAGGAACCATTTGGGGTTCCTAAAAGAGCCTTTTGGTGAATTTTTAGTAGAACATTTTAATGATCTGAAAAATGGTTTTCCACTGTACAGACATGGATTAGATGTTAAAGGATGCTAAATGTTTTTCATGGAAACACAGATTCCAATAAGAACCTTCTATTTTTAAGACTGCATAACAGAATATATGAATGTAAACTACAATGCCTCATTTTATGTATTTAACCTTGACATTTGCTTGTATTCCATATCCTATATGTGACACATTTTACAGTGAAAGATTAGTCCATTCATTCAGGGGGATTCAGAAGACTTACAGTATAAAATCTACACTGAAAGTACTAAAAGTACACTGTAAAAAAATGAATCTGTACTTTGGTTGGCCATATGGCTTTCTCTTTTCTGTCTATGCTAAACATTTTAAAAAATCTTTCAAATATAATAAGGCACTTTAAGTAAATCTAAAATGCTATCTTATATTCTTTTATAATAAAGTGCTAGAATTCAAAGCTTTTTTGTAAACATTCATTTATTTATTTGGTACTTTTGTGTCTTCTTTGAAAGCCTCGGTGCCACAAGGTTCAGTAATTAATGACATTTTAGAAGAAATGTGTGTGTACTACCTGCCTATTCTCCAAGAGAAAGGAGGATGTAAACCAGAGGAAGTGAGTGGATGGTGCTCTGATACAATAGGAAAGGCTGTGGGGCAATTGTGCCCATAATACGACTGAGGTAAGAGTGTGTGTGTGTGTGTAATAGAAATAGAAGTGTGTGTGTGAAAGTGTGTGGAGATCTCCACCTTCTTGTGATGGGGGATGTGACAGAGTGGGGCAAAGAGGCGACTGACAGGGACACCCTCAGGGCATTTCATTACGGAAAGTGTCTGTCCAGATGATGGGAAAAGGATTATCCTCTAAACAGGATTTACTTGAGAGGATAATTCATTGGCTGAACTCACAGAGGGGAAGTGCTGTATAGGTTAAGGTTACAATATCGCTTCATTCACAGCTCTGCCGTCTCAAGAGTGAGTTTGGGTATGAGTGGGTGGATGTGGGTGTGTGCGACTGAGAATTCGTGAGCATGGGTGCTAGCTGGGTGCACAACTTGGAAACTGTGTACTCGTGCACCATTTTAAGAAAGCTTTCTTAGTGTCTGTGGAAAACAGTGCCACGGGGAACATTCTCTAATGTGAAACCTCAAAAGAAAATCATTTAAGCAACATCCTGTTAGATTTGAAAGAGAGAGAGAAAGGGGGAGGTGTGACAAAGACAATGTTTGGAACATGCATAAAAGCAGAAACAGCTGCGGTATGAAAGGGAAAAATATCAAAATGCGAGCTCATTTGCCTCGTTAAGGCCTACAGGCGCTTGATAAAGCAGTGATGGATATACAAGCAGTGTCAGGGAGATTTGCATTTAACAAACTGACGCTTCCCAGCCTGTCATGTAATATTTATGACCGAGTAGATTGTGGTGTTCTCCTGGTTTTAATGTGACATCAGGTTGCTGGTGGAAGAGTGACAGGGATGGATCAAGGAGGTCTGTTATATCTGGAGAAAGCTAGCCGGTAACATTCTCTTTCTTATGGGGAAGGACGCCCTAGAAGTATGGGATCTGAAGTATGGCATCTTTGCTCATGTAAATGTGACTAATCACTCTAACCGCAGGAAAATAATGTCATGCCAGTGCTGATGGCACCACAAGAACACACGAACCTGTCACTGTTGACTTAGCGATGCACAATATATCAGTAGCATATTGGTTGTTGGCAAATAGAAGATTTTTTTTTCTTCCCCTTTTTAATGCGTATCTGTCAGTATATTGGATATATAATAGTACACGCTCATTTCACTGCTGTAATACTGCTCACATAATTTTGTACAATAATTTACTCTGTTAAATGTAATCTTAAACAAATTATTTTTTAATTTTTCTCATACTATACATTATGATGCCCAAAATCCATGTCGATTTTTTTTATTTTTTTTTATTTGTATTGTATTATAATAAAGTAAATAAATAAAATAAGAGTAATAATTAAGTTTCTATTTTTCCATTATTGGTTAAAAACAATAATTTATTTATCATATCATCTGTGTATAAAATTTTCTTTCTTAAAGGGATAGTTCTCCCAAAGACAAAAAAAATCCTGTCCTTGTATGCTTTTGATGCTCCAAACCAATAAAACTTTGGATAATCTTTAAATTATCCAAAAAAAAAAAAAAAAAACTGTACTAAGTCGTACTACTGTAAGTCAATAACACTTCTGTGAAATCAAACTGCCCACTTAGGAAGCAACACTGACTGACAATCAGTCTCACATGCTGTTGTGCAAATTAAATAGACAACTGGTGGAAACTATAGGCAAATACAACCCACACAAGTGGCTCAGGTAGTGCAGCTCATCCAGGATGGCACATTAATGCGAGCTGTGGCAAGAAGGTTTGCTGTGTCTGTCAGCGTAGTGTCCAGAGCATGGAAGCACTACCAGGAGACAGGCCAGTACATCAGGAGACGTGGAGGAGGACGTTCTGAGAACGTTCTGTTGCCTGCAACATCCTCCAGCATGACTGGTTTGGCAGTGGGTCAGTAATGGTGTGGGGTGGCATTTCTTTGGAGGGCCGCACAGCCCTCCATGTGTTTGCCAGAGGTAGCCTGACTGCCATTAGGTATCGAGATGAGATCCTCAGACCCCTTGTGAGACTAAATGCCGGTGCGGTTGGCCTAGATCTCATGTGGCTGGAGTATGTCAGTAGTTTCTGCAAGATGAAGTCATTGATGCTATGGACTGGCCCGCCTGTTCCCCAGACCTGAATCTAATTGAGCACATCTGGGACATCATGTCTCACTCCATCCACCAACACCAACACCACCACCTCATCAGGAGCATGCCCAGGCGTTGTAGGCAGGTCATACAGGCAAGTGGAGGCCACACACACTACTGAGCCTCATTTTGACTTGTTTTATTGACATTACATCAAATTTGGATCAGCCTGTAGTGTGTTTTTACTTTAATTTTGAGTGTGAATCCAAATTCAGACCTCCATGTGTTAAATTTGATTTCCATTGATATTTTTGTGTGATTTTGTTGTCAGCACATTCAACTATGTAAAGAACAAAGTATTTCAAACCAAAATTATCTGATTTAAATTTATGATACATTTATGACCTTTTTGGGTCTTCTAGGTTTTGTTAACTGATTTAAATAACATAATTTGTGTTTTGAAGATTACCCAAAGCCTTACTGGTCTGGAATGACTGTGTATAAATGGTGGCAGAGTTTAGTACACATTCCTCATTGATTCTAATTCACAGGCTCTCGTTTTGATTCAGATGTAAATCCATTTCATTGAGTTAGGTTTTTTTTTATATTTATATTTTGCATCCCTATAAGCTGTGGCATTCATCCATTTTAGCACTTTTAAGAGCTCCCCAAAATAAGTAAATTCAGCTCCACTGAAAAACATCTGTAATATAATGAAATATATACTGTGTGTTGTTCACATCTAATTTTGATTCAGTTGTCAGTGGGGAAAAAATGCTTTTTGGTCTAGATTGGTGTAGTTAGTAAAGCCGAACCTTGACCCCTACGGGATTGATGATGATGGCAAATCCCACTCCATACACTTGCTGTAATCCCTGACTAGACTCTTCACGCCTTTGTAATGCTCCATTTTTTCCCCCATTGAGCTTAAGTCTGTGGTTAGTGCCAGTATCAAAAGCACCCGCCAGCCCTTCTTCAACATTTCTGACCACCGGCCAGGGCCAAACCCTTTCTAATCACCACCATCGTGAATAACAAATCCCATGCTTGATGGCAGAACGTTCCTCTCTTTTATTTTCCAATGTGAGCAAAGAATGAGTCGAGAATCTTACGCTAAAAGGCCACTGATTGGGGTGCCGCAGTCTGTAATTTGCAATTAACGAACAGGTCGGGGATTTGATTCGGGTCAAGGTCCTCATTTGCATACTTTTTGTTCCCCCATAGAAATTCCAAGCGTGTGTGGCAGCAGTCTCCGATGTCTATTTACCCACAATCTGGCAACACAGCCCCTCCCTCAGCATTGGCCAATCAGCCGCTGCTCGGCATTTCCTTCAATATAGTGGCTCTCATTTGGAACTGGCCCTTAATGAATACAGGAACCTGAGCAGTGATTGAGATTGCTACTTGATGGTAAGCTTGTTAGGGCTGTGAAATTGCAAGCACCACCTCTGGCATTGTAATTGTGGTTGTTTCTCACAGTCGCTTGACGGGTCTGTTATGTTCTGGGCAAATGCTCAGAATGCAAAGTGGGGTACAAGAGGAGAATTACTTGAGGTTTGCGGAGTTTATGAATGCATATTTTAGCAGGAACTGCAAGGATGCCAAGGTGGCATGGTCATTTAAAGTAAACGGAATTGATCTTATTTACTTTTCTTAATCTAAAGGCAGTTGGATTCTAATTTGACCATTAATGTTTTTATTGTTTATCATCTGTGGGGAAAAATACTCTGCAAGTGATTCTAAATATGAGCCTTCTGAATAATTCCTGTAAAGAATCGGTTCATAAGACTTTTTTTTTTAAAATGTGTTTTCGACTTTTTAGGAGGCGTTCGTTTCAGATTCAGACTCCATTGGTCATGCTGATGTTCCATGACACCTACAATCCAAAATTGCGATTTCAAGTCGACTTACCCACATTTAACCCTGAGTTTTTCTAATCCTGAAGCCTAGATGATCACCTGTTTATTTAACAACTACCCAAAAAGAACCCTGTCTCACTACCGTACACTGAGACCAGACCTGCAGAAGTAGGGCAGGTATTGTCCATAAAGGCCAGGGCTCAGTGGCTCCTTCCCTGTTCGGCTCCGGTGCGTCCCTGCCCTCCGAGTCCCAGCACAGCTCTTGTTTGCTTAGGGCCTTGCTCGGACACAAGGATGCAGATGGCGCAAAGAGCAGCCCTGGAGTGCCTTTCGACACGCTCTTGCAGAGTGCTGGGTCATGTTCTCGCGCTAAGTACAAGACAGGAAATCCATTTAATTACCTGTGAAGCAGAAGACTGAGTGTAGGGGGTTGACAGGGAAGGACTGTGTTCCAGGGAGGGAGCTCTACCCTGCAAGACCTTCCAGTTCTTCTTGCTTTGCCTCGCTTTCTCTTCTCACAGCCTTTTCCCTTTGCCGTTAGCACTCGCTGTCCTTCACTCAGTCTTCTCGGTCCAACTTCCTTTCTTTTTCCTTCTTTTCTATGCTTACTGCTTCTTCTTTCTGGCCTTCATCTGTCCTCTCTTTGTCCTCCTGTCTCTCTCTCTCTCTCACCCTTCACCATCTGTGTCATACTTTCTCTCTTATGTGAAGCTTGATTTTCAGTCAGACCTCGTCTCTCACTTTTTTTCCCCTCTCTTCTCTGAGAGCCTTACCTGTTTTTTTTTCATTCATCTGTCCTTTTTCTTTTTGCTTGGAGCACAGAGGTCACTAGAAAGTTCTACATCAAGATGGCAGCCAGCTTTATATTTCTGCTGTTCAGTATAGAGGAAATGGAAATTGAAGTGTTAATGTATCTGTATTAATGTATAGTGTCTTTGTAAGTTCTGTAATAATGTGTGTGTGTATATTTTTGGGTCAATGACGGCAAAATGTCTGCATCAAAAGAAATGTACAAAAGTGATTTTATGTTAAATGTAAGTAAAGTGTCTACTTTTAAGGTTTCAAATAAGTTTATGGAGAAAAAAAAAACAGTCAAAGTTTGGTTGGAATAACATTACATTGTCATTCAATATAGTACAATATTAATGTAAAAATTCAAAAACTGTGTTTAATCTGACTTAAGAATATTAGAAAAGAATAAGGAAGTAAGCCCAGAAAAGCAAAGACAAAATTGGAATTAATTTAAACAGAAAACGTATACATTTTTATTAGAGAAAAACAACAACAATTTAAAGCAGTATTACACGTTATTGTTTTTACGGTTAAAACCTTTTTCGAATTTGACCCATTTGTGTGTGTGTGGTTTCGACGTGTTCGTGGGTTAAAATATTTTTTTGACCCTGGACTACATTTTATTCCAAAAGTTTAGTTTTGACCATATCTCTACACCTAAACCTAACCCTACCCATTAGTAATGCCTAAAATCAGAGGAGCTGATAGATGACTGACACTGATGTAGAAGCACCAAACACTGATTGTAAGCCTAAACTTTACAAAAACTATAAACTGGTTCTTCAAATCTGGCTAATCACAATTTTGTTCCAGGGTCAACAAAGATGTTGACCCAGGGACACGTCAAACTCAGCAAAAGCAGGTTGTGCTGTGGGTGTGCGCGTGTGGCACATCCTGATTTTGCCAAGTTTGATGTGTCCCTAGGTCAACATACTGTACCTTGTTGACCCTGGAACAACATTTGGCCATATCTCTACACCTACAGTAAACCTTACTTATGAGTTATGCCTAAAATCAGAGGAAATGATAGATGACTGACACTGATGTACAAACAAGCACCAAACACTGATCGTAAGCCTTCACAAAAACGGTTTCTTTAAATCTTATTGGTTAATCATAATGCTGTTTCAGGGTCAACAGAGATGTTGACCCAGGGACATGTTGCACTTGGTAAAATCAGGTTAGCAGTGTGGTGTGTGTGTGTGAGAGAGAACTGGAGGATGGTAAGTAAATAGCATGAACATACAGTATAGCGCTAACCACAGGAAGTGGAAAACTGAATGCTGCTACAGTATAATTGTTTTCAACACACTAAAAATCTAATCATTTATCCAAAAGTAATCCATCTACACACACAAATGTAGTGCTAATTTTATTTTACTATTTTAAATGTTATTTGTAATTTATTCATTTTTTTTGTGACAAATAAATTGTAAAATGATGCCTTACATTACTTGGTCTATTTGAGACCTGTTTGTTTAACATGTTGAAAACAATTAAGACAATTATTGCAGCATTCGTTTTTCCACTTCCTGTGGTTAGCGCTATATGTTCACGCTAATTATGTACCCTTCATCCTCCGGTTCACATCTAACATCATTAATCACGGTTAATCACAAAAAACTGTTTGATTAATTGGTTGAAACTTGTATTTGAGCCACAGCCCTATTTAAACTGAAATGTGTGCGTACATTTTTGCTAATGATATATTTGACATTGAAAAATGTAGCATTACATTATAAAAATACAAATTAAAAGCGTTTAATTGGTAGTCTGAGTATTTCATTGGCAGTGTCTGTGTGCCAGTTAGTTTGTGTGTGTAGCAGTGAGAACGTGTTCCTTTGAGACCGCATCTACTGTATTACTGCTGACTTGGCTTCCGTGCATGCTTTGCTCACTTGTGGGTTTAAAAGCAACATGGCAGCCACTGGGCCACAGCACACATGTTTGGCCCCGGTCTGCCGTAAAATGGTTTTCATGTCTTCATCTGTGTGTGCAGTGTGACTCTCCTGGTAATAGAAGTGGAATGGCAACAGCAGGGCTGTCCTCACCAAGGGATGAGCTGTCATGTTTGAGGAAAGTTTGGCCTGGAGCCTGGCGTTTGAGTTGCACCACAACAGCTTCTGCGCTGCTATGTACACCAGGTATTAAGTTCACTAAACTTACATCAATAGAAATAGAAATGACTAGGATGTTTGGCTTTTAGATGGAGAAGTGAGCGTGTAACATTGCAAATTTGCCTATAAAAAAAAATAATTAGAAAAACCAAACAGAATCCATGAGTGTTAAATTCGAGAGGCACGTGATGTATCCATAAACAGATGCTGAATTTTATGCACAAAGCAAATGACTGAAGGCCCTGAGGCATTCAGAATAACAGAAATCTTGGCTGATTTGGGAAGCCAGGTTTTGATAAGCATGGTTGCACGGCATGAATAGTCGAGAGCTTGGAAGCGCTTCACTGCTCCCTAGCAGCACATTAGCAGGCTGGAGGCTAACATTAGTTCTGTATGGAGGAGGGAAAAAACAGCGAAAAGTTTTCTGATAGCCCTAAGAGGTGTGCTCGAAGCAAAACTAGCCTACCAAATTAGATCTACTGCTTTGAATTGAAACTCTCAGAGTAAAACAGCTAATTGTATTTACTTATTTAGCATAGTATGCTCAGTAAACCAGGCCAAGAGACATCTGTTAGTAATTCATGAATATTTCAAGACCAGTGTTTACTTGAAAGAGCCACTGAAAAACTGTATGCCGTGAAGAAACGAACACTCAAAACTATGCTATGTTCATGGGAGGGGAAGAGAAGCGAATGCTAAATCTGTAACGGTTTAGGTCACAGCCTGGCACACATTCATTCCTGTGATGTGGATGAGTTGATCTGGAAAGCACCACATTGTATAAAAGTGCCATATTTGCGTATAAGCATCTGATAATTCTTCTGAAACAGAAAGAGAGAGAAAAAAAAAGGCTAAAGTGGTTAGCTGGCTAGTCTGGATTTTGGCACTTGTTGGCCTAACGTGAAAACTCAATATTGTATTGCAGTAAATCACATTAAGCTAGCAGCAGTACGTTTGTTTTTAGCATCTTGCATATTTACATGCATTTTGCCTCTTAAAAAAGTTTAATATTTTGGATTGCAGACATCAGAATGATCTTGTAACATACTCACATGTGTGTGAGGCTTTCCTAATCAAGTTCAATCAGTATAATCAAACACAGCCGGACTCAAATTAAATGGACAGCACCTAAGTTAAATATATGAGCGACACAGCAAAGGGTCTGAATACTTAGGACCATGTAATATTTCAGTTTTTCTTTTTTAGTAAATCTGCAAAAATGTCAACAATTCAGCATTTTTCTGTCAATATGGGGTGCTGTGTGCAAATGCAAATGGTTGCAATATAACAAAGAGTGAAAAATTGAAGGGAACTGAATACTGAATTCTGAAAACCGTACCCACTGTATATATACACACACATTTTTTTAAATGAAATTTTGTTTGTTTAAAACAACACACACACACACAATATTTTTATGAAAGCCTTGATGCAGTTTTGGTTTCAATAATATTCTTTGAAAAATCAAAAGTTCAAAAGTACAGCATTTATGTGAAATAAATAAATATGTGTAACATTATAAATGTCTTTATTGTCATTATACTGGTTTTACTGAGGATTACTGTGGTGCATAAAAAGGATATAAAGCTCTCTATCTCTCTTTTCCTCCATTTGATTCTTTTTCACCCCACGCTGCACCCTGGGTGGGTCAGACAGCTAACGATCCATTGGGCTATGGCCTTCCCAAAGGAGGGGTTCAAACATAGTTCAGAACACCGCTCACAATACGGAAGGAAAGGAAAAAAGAGTCACAAAGCACAAATCCTGCTTTAAAAAATTACATTGTCATGATTCACTACAAAAGAGTCTAGCTGTTTGTGAGCTGCTTTGATCTGTTAAAACAAACTGACAGTGATGTCAGCATCTACAAAGGTGGCGGATAGGAAATTAATTCAAAAAATACAGTAGTCGTGGTCTCATATGGATTAATAGGAAATCAAAGCATTCGTTTTAAAAACGGTATACCTCCAGGGGTGTTGAATCCATGTTTTAAATCTCTCAAAAGAAAGCCTTTATCGTTTTCAACTGTAAAGAAGACTTCTGGAAAATGTGACATCTTCACTGATACGCACTTAGCCGTCCAGCTTTGCTCACCGCTTTTTGTTGTCAACTCGTTTTAGACGTTTCCATCAAACACAATAAATGTATGAAATGCTGGCGTTCCCTCCTCAATAAATCCATTAATAAATCCCGGCGTGGGTGACAGGATGATGCCAGCATGCCGTTTATAAGGCCATTGTGCGGCTATATATTTATTCATTTGGCCATTCATCCTAGTAGACCTATTTTTTATTTATTTATGTCTACATAGGGGAGGATAATTACTTCAAAGTAGCATGGCAGCACAATTTGTACCTGATTTATCATTTAAAGAGTGTTGTAGAACATTCACATTCAAGCCTACAACTATTTTACAGATATTTTGCAGAAGAACTATCTTCTTGCACACAAAAAGGCCATGCCAGTAACATAATGCTTTGTAGCGCCATGCTAATAGATCACATAGGCAGTTCCTCATGTTTTTTTGAACGCAAAGCTACCTTCACGATAATGGAGGTTTCACGATGTGCTGTAATCTAATTTATTTGGAGAAAGTTGTGTTAGCATCTTGTTGCTATCCATGAACATGGCAATTGCTTGGCTAGAGCATTCATCCTCAAAAGTATGAAAATTCTGCTGGTTTAAGGTGGAAGAAACTGGTTTGAGATGGTCTTCCAGCCTTCACCCTCATATCGTTCCAAACCCTTAAGACCTTCGTTCACCTACGGAACACAAATTAAGATATTTTTGAGAATATCAGAGAGCCATCTCCATAGACAGCAATACAACTGAAATAATCCCAGATCCAGAAACATGGTAAAAACATTGGTAAAACAGCCCATGTGACATCAGTGACTCAACTTCAGTTTAGAATGCTTCTTTTTTGCACAAAGAAAACAAAAATAGCATCATATACTCAACCATTCTTCTGCTATGACTTATGTCTTCCGTCATTTCAGAGAATATTACTGCATAAGCATATAGTAAAAAAGTAATGCATTACAAAATAGTGTTATTCCCTAAAAAAGTAACTATTTATGTTACTTACAGTAGTTACTTTTTATGGAAAGTTATGCGTATCTTGCTGTAAGGTGTCCTTGGGTGTTCAGAAAGGCGCCTTTAAATAAAATGCATTATTATATTATTATTATCTTACTTTTGCGTTGTTTTCGTGTTACTTTTTTTTGCTTATGAGTATGGTTGAATTGGATCATCAAAGGTCAGCAGCAAAGACATTGATTAATTAAATGGGATTAGATACATTCATGTCATTTAAGTTTAGCAGGTTTGCATCGTATTCTGAGTTTATTTTAATTAAATTTGATGAATACTAAATCTGTTTTCTGAGAGTGAGATGAATTACTGCACATTCACATTTAGTCTTGAACTACACTGTATTCACACAGCGTGCACAATGCTCTGTATTTCTGATTTCTCCCAAAATGGGGTCAGGAGACTTGTCAGTCAATAAATAAGAAAACAAAGTAACTGGCGTTGTTATTTTATTTTTTTTAAAAGTAACTTAATCCAAAATTAAAAAGTAATGCGTTACTTTACTAGTTACTTGGAAAAAGTAATATTATTACATAACATGTGTTACTTGTAATGCACTGGTCACATGGGCTGTTATACGGATGTTTTTACTATGTTTCTGGATCTGGATAATTTCAGTATGTACTGCTGTATATCATCAAAAATATCTTAATTTGTGTTCCGAAGATGAGACCATGGTCTCAAAATTGAGACCATTACATGATTTTCTAAATGCTATTCTAATAAACCACTCAGTTGAATCCCAATTTGTGTACTTATGCACTATTGTATACTGTTTTTATGCTGTAGTGTGTTTAAACTGAATATTTCAACAATAAGTGCACTTCAAATACTCTGATACACTTATTGTGATAATTATTTTAAAGTGGCCTGGCAGCACAATTTGTACCTGATATATTATTTACATGGTGTTGTAAAACAGATTTAGGCCCACAACTATTTTACTCTGGTTATGGATTGGAGAACTCCCTTTTTTTCACACGAATAGGGCCATGACAGTAACATTATGCATTGTAGCGCCATGCTAATAGATCTGCACATAGGCACTGGAACCATTTCCTCCTCATTTGTTTTTGGGCTGTACCTTCACGAGCACAGCACATAATGGAGGTTCCTCCGGCGTGTTAAATCAAGAAGCACATTTTTCCCCTCTCATTTTGACCGAATAAAAAATGAATACCTTGTTCATTTGTCCCGGGGCCAGCACGTGCCACGCCTAGGCTGAAAGGCAAAGAGGCCTGGCCTCTATAAATCACCAAATGAGACTGGAGATAGTGTACAAGGTGTCTGCGGGAGATAGGGTTTTGCAGTGTGGGTGCTGGAGCGTGAACCCAGGCGGGTGGGGGTTACGGGAGGAGGGCGGGAGGAGGGGAGACAGGCTGGGCGGCATGGAGTCGTGACTCCGCTGTCCCCCGCCACCTGTGTGGGGGAACAGGGTGAGTGTTGGCAGGTGGCGGGCCGCCTGTGGCAGGTGAGGAAACTGTCACCTCCAGCTGGCATCCCAGGCCTACAGAGGGCCTGCAGGGAGTGAAGAGGAGAGGCGAAAGAGGAGGCTTGGGGGAAAGGTAGGTGTGCGCGCCGCGTCCTCCTCTACCACCTCGCACCTGCGTCCCACTGGGCTGGAATGAAGGGTGATAGCCTTGAGACCCACAGCAAAAGGCTCAGCTGGGAAGCAAGAGTTCTATCACAGATTGTTAGCTTTACTGCGAAGTGAGATGTCAGGTTTGTCAAGCATAGCCATAAATCACAGACATATTCATAGCGGGTATTTATTTATTTATTTTAGCTTGGGTTTTATTAAATAAGGCAAGTTTAATTGTTAGTTATTTTAAAAAACAGGAGGTAGGCTTCTTTCTATGCGCTTTTAGCAACCAGAGGGGTTGCGATTCTAGCGAAGGTGGGCAGTCATCTAACTGGAATAAAAGCAAATGGCACACTCCTGCCTTCACCCAGGCCAGAAGGAGCTGCGAGGCTCATCATGTGGAAAATAATTAATAACGCATTTAATAAATAGCTCCTGAGCCGCTGATGTAGTCTCACCATCTGTTACAGTATAACGTTCTCCACTTTATTAATGCGATACAGCCATTAGATGACTATGGAGATGACACAATAATGCATGGCATCGTTCAGATGCTATTTGTCTCCTCAAATTTCCAATCTGGTGCCCTGTTTTTTGTAGCTGTTTTTCCGATTCTCCTGTCGACTGATTAATCTGACACATTTTAGGTAAAGATTTCGGCCTGCCCTTGGTGATCGAACAATTTCGAAGTCTAAGCCATTTAGAGAGAATTTGCCCTGAAGCATGTTTACACAATTTACAGATCTGCTGCATTTGTTCAAGAAAATCTGGTCGACTAACAGCCCGCTGTCATGTCATGTTGTGGTGTAGTATGTAATGAAATGTTATGTTTAGTAGTTGTTTGAGATATACTTGAAGAGAGTTATCTGTTAGCATCCTGATGCTATTAGCATGGCTGTTGCTAGGCTCCCTAGGCTAATGCTGGTTTAAGCTGGTTTATGCTGGTCCTTTGCTTGTTTAAACTGGTCTTTTGCTGGTTTAAGCTGGTCCTTTTGCTGCTTTATGCTGGTCCTTTGCTGGCTTAAGCTGGTCACTTGTTGGTTTATGCTGGTCCTTTGCTGGATTAAACTGTTCCTTTGCTGGTTTAAGCTGGTCATTTGTTAGTTCATGCTGGTCCTTTGTTGGTTTAAGATGGTCCTTTTGCTGGTTTTTAAGATGGTCCTTTTGCTGGTTTAAGCTGCTCCTTTGTTGGTTTAAGATGGTCTTTTGTTGGTTTAAGATGGTCCTTTTGCTGTTTTAAGCTGGTCCTTTGCTCGATTATGCAGGTCCCTTGAGGGTTTATGCTGGTTATTAACAGTTTTTTGCTGATCCTTTTGCTGGTTTAAGCTGGTCATAAATCAGGAAAAGGACCAGCTTAAAATACTATAAACCAGCAAAGGACCAGCTTAAATCAGCATCCCAGCTTCAAAAGCTGCCTAACAGCATACGCTAGTTTTTTGATCCACATAATCTCAGAAACTGGATCTTTTCTTTGTTTTTCTCCTGAAAAGAAAATTGAATTTTTAACAGAAATTTACCTGAGCTCTAAATGCCATGCTAACCATTCGCTCAGTTGTGTCGCAATTTGAGTACTTCGCAACATTATACTAAGCAGTTTTATACAGTAGTAGTATAAATAATGTGATTAATATAAATTCCAACAGTAAGAAGTGCACTTGTGCAGTAGTTTAAGTTCATAGTGTATAGTATGTAATTCAGCACACAACTACAGTAGTGTAGTTATAACAAAAATGTTATAACAGCAAACTGTGATTTTAAATTGTGAAACAAAACCCTGTTTGACTGAAGGATTTTGACCATTTTCTTTCTGAAATCTCTACCTGATCTTACATGAATCATTTAATGTTGGTTCTTTGGGTTGAAGGCAAGAATTGATTCACAAGGTGCTGTAAAAGGCCAAAGCATGATTGAAAGTGAAACCTTGTAAATACTGTTTGGCCGATACGCCTTGTTTCCTGCTCATTGCGTTGGTTTAAAATGATTTTGTATGCATGCTCTGTATGTCCGATGTCAAAAGGTATTCCCGGGCTTAAAGAACTGGATCACTGTGCCCTTTCGAAGCTATGCTAATTTTCGTGGACACACAGAAGTGTTTACCATGTGTAAGGGGAAAGGCATACAGCATATGAGCTGATTTTCACAGCTTGTTTGCGTCTTGTGTTTTCAGGCGAAGCAGGCTGAAGAGGTGAAGGGTGCCAATCCATGATGCTACGAGTGGAAAGATGGGGCAGAATGTGGAATGGATGAGATACGAGAGTAGACGAATGAGGTACCGCCATTGAAAAGTCATTTTCTTCCTTTCCAGTCCGTGAGCCTGTTGTTCATGACGCACATGCATTCCCACCTGACCCGAGGTGAATCTATCTCTCTTAACCTGGAGCAGTCGAGATGGACGGTCAGTGTGGTGACTCTTGTATTTCCCTCTGAAAGCCCGTGTATGTGCAGCTGGACTCAAATATCACATTAGGAAATGTCAATCAGTTCATCAGTGGCTTTGTCTCTCCTCTGAGCTTCTTTTTCCCCCCACTGACTTAACGGTAAAAGCAGAAAATCTGAAATGTCTGACTCGGTTGGCACAGCATCAGGGGGCAATCAGTCACTTTGTGTTACATCATGGATGGCAGGTCAAGTAGAACAGACCCAATAGCTTTACTGACTGCTGGCCAAAGTAGAGTTTCAGCCATCCTTCACCTCACTAGGAAGTGCTAAAATAAACAGTCGTTCAGTCAGTCTGAATAATCAGGTGAGGATATCATGGTTTGTATAGTTGAGGAGAGTAATTTTATTTAGATTTCATTGTAGTAGAGTGTTCCTTACAGGGGCGTCATACTGTAGTTGGGCCCCTGAGGAGTGAAATTTTATTTTCCTTTAAATATAATTTTAAGATCACAATAAATGTTGTTAACTAATGTAAATGCTAATATTTGGGTGAATGCATCGTTTGATTGATGTATTAAATGGTGTCATAGGTAGTTGTGAACCTCGAGCTTACGGAACCCATGGCCACTGGACCCCTGGTTCCTTAATTGAGAGAATTAAACAAATGCTGAAATAAGAAGGCTTTTTATAAAGATTGTTTGTGATGTTGTCTAAATCAGTGATTCTTAGCTGATGACCCAAAATTGGCAAACAAGTTGTATAGTTTAACATTTTATAATTTACTATGAATCACACATGGACAGCAAAATACATAAGCTTCATTTAAAAATATGAAAGAAAGGAAAAAAAACTCCATCCACATCTTTGTATTTACTTGACATGAAATTGGTTAGATTGGTGAAAGTTATTAAATTCTATAAGACTTTTTAATATTATCATTATTATTATTTTATGGACTATTTTGGTGCTTGATTACCAATTAAAATATAGGTCCTGAGCCAGCAAACCAGTTGAGAACCAATTTGTGAGATGCAAATACATGTTTTAATGCATTTCTGGCATAATTTCTGCGAATGACACATAGATATTCTTATACTGTAGGATGAAGAGATGTTAAACCTTTAGTTAACCTTTGGTAATGTGTGCCTTCTAAACCAATTAAATAGTGGTCTTAACGTTATCTTTTTTTACATCAGGATATAAGTGTGTAGTGCTTCAGTAAATCCTACCTGTTTTTTTTTTTTTCTTCTTTTTGTAACAAACTCTACATACACAGCTCATTCCAAAGTGAATATGTAACACCAAGCATGAAAAAGATTAGCAGCCAAGCATTCAGTTTATTAAGTGATGAGCTGTTTCCATACAAAAGCAGTTCATTCAGTGCATTGAAGCTTCTCCATTGACTTCAATTCAAACAGAACAGCCCCTGGTCATCATGTTAAGCATAACACCTTTTTGAGTTAACCTTGAAGGGTTGCCCTTGGGAAGAGGCTCTGGATGAAGTCTAAAGGACTTAGTTCATGTAAACAGTGCTTCACAGTTAGCTATGGCTCTTTCTGGTTTTGTTTACACTATATAATGCTGCAATATGCATATTACATTTAATTGTATAGTATATCTCAATTGTCAGTGCGTTGTTGTAAATTACTGTTCCGTTTTAAAATAGATTAGAACACATAAAAATCATTTTCTTCGGAAATCAAAAGCATGCCACAGATTCCGTCCATATGTTTTATACCAAATAACTTATAATATTATTTTACACACACTGTCAAACAATCAGAACAGAACACTAACCCTTCTGTTTTACATACACATCGAAACATTCGGTTGTATTCCATTGTAATACTTTGTCATGGCAAGTTATGAGGACACTGTTATAGCAGACGCCCCTTTTTTCTTTCATTTTTCTAGCTCTCAGTTGACCAAATAACTTGGTCTGAGAATTTTATTGTGAAATGCTTTGATTGAATTGGTCTGTAGTTCATACACTATAAACCCTGTAAACATCTTTACAGGTCTGCACTGTCAGCATGTGGCCAAAATTAAGTAGTAATACTCTTGCATCAACCCATAACCCGTTTTGCTAGTGGAGAGATTCACTGTAAGGCTAGACATTATTAACACTATTTTAAAGTTCTGCTAAGGCTTTTTTTTTTAAGTTCTAAATCATTTAAAATAATTCATGCTCGCTGTGGTCGTTATTGGTTTGCTGGAGGATGGCTATAATATTTTTGGTTAATATTAATTTTCCCTGACATGCAGTGTTGCATCAGCAAAAAAGGGAAAAGTTATTGCATTTTGAATAAAGATACTTTTTTCTTTACCTATATATGTATTGTTTTTTTAATAAATATTTGTGTTTTATATTTTCGGTAGGGAATTTTGATTTGGTTGCTTATAGCCATGTTTAATATACATGGATATGTATATGTGTGAGGCTGAGCGATGCCATTCTTTAGGTAGAGAGCATTTGCTTTCTGCATCTCAATAAGTTGTTCCACATCATCATAAATAGATTTCATCTTGGAGATTTGCATAAGGTCAAGGCTGCAGATGATGAACTGACCAGAATGCATGGCAAATAATCTTGATTGACAGCTAGCTCCTTGTTGAGTTCAGTGCTTGGCACCACAAAGACTTGTAATCATCCGACCTCTCACCTCTCCTTTCTTCTGATGTCTCTGGTAATGAGAATGCATTTTAATATTGGCATCAAACCTATCAAGCAATAGTTGCAAATATGCTCCATTCTGCATAATGCAGAGTTCTCTCCCTCGCCGCCTCCTGAGTCTTCTCAGATGGTTCATTGTTGCAGCTGCATCACAATGGCGGAAATATGAGTGTCATAAATAAAGGCTGACGAGTCAAAGCTTGGATTGTCGTCTAGCGTGACAAAAGGGTATTATTCTGTTGCAGGGGCTGGGAAAAAAGTGGAATTATCTGGACCAGGGAAAAAGCTTCTCCAGCCATAAGACCCACATCCAAGTCTGGTTTTGCAGATAGACTTGTTCCAGCTCATGGCCCGACTGTGCTGAGCATGAAAACAGATGGAGGAAGGGAAGAGGTAGAGATAGAGGCCGCAGGGGAAGAGAGAGAGAGCGAAAGAGAGGAGATATGACAGGAGCGGTGTGTCCATAAAGGAGAGAGAGCAGACCACTTTGGGTGGTTGGAAAATGTGTTCGCTGATGTGAACCCATGCTGTAGGGCAGACTCTTCAAAGCTACATAACATTTAATGTCATTTGGCACCAATCATGCGTAGACTGCATTATTGTGTGCCATTCTCTCTCAGACATTCACAAGGTGAGTAGAAGCTTGTTAAACACTGAAGAAGCTGGAATTCCATCAGCATTAGACTTTAAAGAGCATTTTAAAATCACATGTTTGCAACAAAAGCCTCATAGAGCGTTTACAAGCACTCTGGAAAACACAAAAGTCGTGCTTTAAAGAGTTGTCATTGAGCCCGGCAGCATCCCTCCAGAGAGCCCTTGGCATTAGTCCTGTCCTCCATGTACGGCTTCCTGAAAACATCTCAGTGCTTTTTACAGAACTGGTTAAAATTCTGACTAGACCTTCAGATAATTTTCTCAGTGACTTCTGATAGCAAGGGAAGTCCTAAGTGGCTTCAGGCCAGCCTTTAACGGGCACTGGCAACTTGTTCGTGTGTATCTGTGACTATGATTTCTAAACGTTCTTAGTAAATTACTACTTTTTTTTTTTTTAACTGCTGTTTCTTTTTTTATATAGAGTTTTTCAAGTACAGTATGCCTTGAATGCAAAATAGTAATTTATAGGGCTAGTTTATATGGTGGCCGAGAGAGCTCAGCGTGCTGCAAACAAAAGAAAACACATGCAAACAGAAAAAAACGCATGCAAACAGAAGAAAACGCATGAAAACAGAAGAAAATACATGCAAACTGCAAATACTTGCAACGCAACCAAACACAGGAAGGCGCTGCAAACACACGAACGCGCTGCAAACACAAAAACACGCAAAATTGCAGTTTGCATGTGTTTTTTTCTGTTTGCATGTGTTTTGTTAAGTTTAGAGCGCGTTGAGCTCTCTCGGCCACCGCAAGTTTACCCCTCCAAAAAAAAAAATAAATAAATCTGTAATTTTTTTTTACTCACCCTCATGTTATTCCAAATGTTTATAACTTTTTTTATTCTCTAAAAAAGTTAGGAGATATTTTTTTTTACAAATATTTTAGTGATTTTATTTCATACAAGTTTGGAATCAGTATAAGACTTTATTGGCTAAGCAGGTTTTTAAGCTAATTGTACAAAATTAGTAAATGTCATTCTTGTGACTTAAATCTACCAAAATGCAATTTACATACATAAGAAACCATATGTTATCTCTGTGTCTGTTACTTCCTTTAGAAATAAAGTAGGTAAAAAATGTTGTCATGTTTTTTTAAAAGAAGTCTGTTGTGCTTTTACAGTATGATCAAAAATGCAGCAAAAAATAAATAAATAAATAAATATTATACTAATTCCTATGATGGCAAAGCTCTATCCTAGTCTTTAGTGTCACATGAACCTTCAGAAATATCTTCTAAATAAACTTTTACAGTATTGCTGTAACAGTTGCCTTGACAGTTCAAACTTTCAATGATGAACAGATTAAACTTCATTCTAGTCCTCATACAAAGTTATTGAATCTCTGAGCATTTGAACTTTAGTACTTTTGCATTTTCTCACAAATTCATTACTATAAATACTATCCTCATTTATATCAGAGGTATGAGAACATGTATAGTAGACTATTTAATATATGCTTGGCTGAAATGTTGACTAAATGACTAGTTCGTGAAGCACCTGGAATCCGAATTCTGTGACTAAATCTCTGATATGTGCAGTGAAAGTTCTCTCTTGTAAGCCGTTCGCTCTGTATTCTTTTGAAGGGAGGATGCACTTCACATCTGTGCATCTTATTTTTATCCAGCGAAGCTGAGATCCGCAATTATTTGTATGCACGTACGCCTGTCACAAACAAGCGAGTAGCCAGGGGAGAGAGCCAAGAGTGATGTGTGTAACAGCAAATTGATCCTATCTGAAAGGGCTCAGAGAACCTTAACAGAGATCAAAGCTGACACTAAGGCGCTCAGACTGCCAACTGGAAAAGGAGGGGTGATAAAAGAGAGAGAGAGAGGGATGAAAAAACTGGGAGTATCTCATCTTGTCTAATTACACATTTCAGACAGCTCATGACCAATTATCCTCCCCTTAGTAGCATCTGCCCTTCTCAATGACCGCCGAGCTTCAGACTGGTAAAAAAAAAAAAAAAAAAAGATGCTCCTGAGTTCATGTTTTCTTCAGTGCTCATAAAGGAAGTGATAGCCATGCTGGGAGGACATCAGCCTTTGGTTTTTTTTTTGTTTGTTTTTTCAAGCCTAAAGCGTGTTTTTCCGCCCTTTTTCCAGCTCTTAAGTCTGAAGTCCCACAGAGAGGTTCCTTTTTTAATGCTGACTTTCTTTAAGGTGACAGCAGCATTAAATCTGCGGTGGCTTGTTAGCTGTGAGGCAAAATGCAGACCCTTTCCACCATCTCTGCGTTTCAAAGGGCCCTCTAAACCTGGGCTTTTCTCAAAACGATTTTCCCCCCGGGCGGCTTTTTGAAGCCCTGATACACACTGTCCTGGTGTCCCATAAAGCTTTTTTACGCAGCAGGTAATGTCGCAGGGTCACCTCCAGAGGGGGTCGGAGAGAATGTGTGGCCTGTCCTTGCCTGAGGCCACCTGTGGGCCGCTCTCATGAAGCAAGAAGCCGTGGTTCTTCCCGGGCCTCTGCTCTAGCCATCAAGGTTTGGAGCTGAATTTCAAACTATACAGGTGGTGCACTGCTGTTTCATTAAGGTAGTCCATATTTGCTCAGAGCATTTTGAGACAGTGCCCAGAGCTAAAATATAATTCATGAAGTGCCTGACTTTGTTCTCAACCCTCATGGGACGGTAGGTGGGTGAATAAAGAGTGTAAACATTGCAAATTATGACTTGCCAAACAAATGTTGAACTGGCCATGTTGTGCTTCACACAAGCTGGTATGAATAGTTTTATTTCAGAAAGAATTCTGTAGCAGTATGTTTATACAAATTCAAATAACTTCACAGGCATTTTTTGAAATTATAGTAAAGATACTAAAAGTTTTCTCCTACTGCTCATATAACTGAAAAGGTCCCACTTATATTAAGTGGCCTTAACTACTGTGTACTGTACTTACATAAATAAATTAATCATATGATATATTGCACTTATTGTGTACATGCATGTTTTAATGTACTTTTAAAGTAATTTAAACTTAAACTATATGTAATAAAAAAACTATATGTATTCACATCTGTAATTAATAATTACATTTATAATTACACTTTCCACCCATCCCTTACACCTTAACCCACCCTTTAACCTACCCAGGTTAGCCAACCTGTCTAACCTTAGCAGAAAATTTCTTTGCAATAAGTACTTATGTTTTCTTCTAAGTACATGTGTGTGCTTGTTTTTGTGTCAAATGAGGACATAAATTTGTATAAAGACATGGGTATGGCATAGATATTACAAGGAAAATGTGACTTTTCAGGAGATTACCCCATGTCCCCATTTTTCAAAATGCTTATAATTCATACAGAATGGAGTGTATTGAAAATCTGAAGTAGCAGAAAGTTTCCTGTTAGGGGTAGAGTTGGTGTAGGCCAATAGCACATACAATTTGTACAGTATAAAAACCACTGTGCCAATAAAATGCCCCTGTATGTTTCACAAATGTGTATGCGTGTGTGTGTACATGTACACGTACCTAGATACATACTTAAATACAAAGATTTGCGGCTCATGATTATACACTGAGGTGTAAAGACACAAAACAATCAGTCAATGCAAGAAACTGATTTGTATTAGCCCCACGTATCTCTCAAACTGACCATTGATACTCCTAATTGAGACTGTAGATAGACTGTCAATGGTCCTTTTGAGAGATAGGGGGCAGTAATGCAGTAATGCACTTATAAGTCTGCGACCTGCCATAAAGCAAGAAGAAGATGCGTCAAGCCCACTGATCTATATAGAGAACTGGATAGCTCATGACGTCATAGAAGTGAAGCCACCGCGCCGCCATATTGCTATTC
>JAUMHP010000078.1:4577460-4618346 GCA_032361065.1 Enteromius trimaculatus | reverse complement strand
AGTCGATTCCACCGACTCCAAAATTAGGAGTCGGGAGTCGGAGTCGACTCCAAAAAAAACGGAACCGAACACCCCTACTGTTGATATTCATGTATTTGTGTGGCATAAAGAGTTGCTGAATATGTAGAGTGTTCCAAATCAGACCTCACAGTGTTGTCTAAGACAGCTATCTAGGCAGTATAATACCTCAGGCAGTTGTATTTCCTTATACACTCAGACTTATTTTTCCTCCTCCTGTGTTAGTGGCACAGATTCTAATTAAGGATCCGATTTTATGGATGTACACATACGTGAGTCACGATTAACACTTGTAAACACTGCCCATATTGATCAGACACGGCTTGCATAATTCAGCTGTTCCTCTCTGTAAAAGCACAAATTCAACATAGGCTGTTACACAGCAGTTTATCTCATTTTCGTTAATTTGTATGCGGCCACGCTAGCCTCAGGTTAGCGAAGAGGGACAGGCTAATGCCTAGCCACCATCGCTTCTCCACTTCCACTCACATTTATTTAAACAAATGGAGGAGATGATCAATGAAGCAAAAGATTCTACAGTGAGGGAATTAATGGGCATTGCCCGGCGTATGCAATTAGTCTGTGGTATTATTGAGTTGTCTTATTTCAATGGCTAATTTGTTATTCTGTGGAACATCTCTCCCCAGGGCCACCACTGATGGTGGCGTTTTTGCATATGGTGGCCTGATTCACCGTTAAATGACATTTTGGGAAAAAAAACAACAACATAAAATCTAGTATGGTTTTGTCACAAATGACAGTGAAAGTGGTGATGCTTACAATGCGAGATGAAAAGACACCAGCGATTAATAAGAATAGGGATATTTGCGGTTCAAAAGAAGGCGGTTCGGTTTGACAGGCAGAAAGAGAGCTACATTCAACATGCTAAGATCCAGTCATCACGTCTCTAGATATTTTACGAGAGAAGGTAGCGTCCCAGCTGGCCTCTTTTTTTCCCCATCTCCTCACTAGGAATTAATTAAAGCCTTTGTTTGTGTTTTTATTAAGGAATAAAAAAGAATAGCTTGAAGCCTAAATGGGTTCGGTGAAATTACCCAACTGGAACATTTTGTAATGGTAGAGCTCATTCACACGTCTGGATACACTTTGGCTGTAGCTACTACTTGTTCCATTTTTCAGTATTGTGAAGGATATTTTGAAGCAAAACGTAATGATTTCCCTCTGGTGTAGCAGTATGTTAATCTTCTGGAAGTAGAACTATTAAAATATATGGCAGCAAGCAGATCACGTACTTTCAGAGGATCACATGCCATATCAAAATAACAAAACAAAAAAAACCTTTTATTGTTCATTGCTTTTCCAGTGACAAATTGTTTTGTTTTTAAGTTTTACTAGCTAAGGCTGTGAGTATTAGATTAAAAAATGAAGTTTTATGCAAAATTGTATTTGAATGTATTTTAATAAGATTTTTTTTCCCCCTGTAAGGCAAAGCTGAATTTTCAGCATCACTACTCCACTTTTCTGTGTAACATGATCCTTCAAAAATCATAATATGCTGTTTTGATGCTCAATAAACATTTCTTATTTTTATCAATGTAGAACACGGCTGTGCTTAATTAAAAAGCTGTGCTTTTGTGGAAATAGTAATACATTTTTCAGGATTCTTTGATAGAAACTTCAAAAGAACATATATATTAAATAGACAAATTTTGTAATATTTACGTCATTACTGTCACTTATTGATTTAATGCATCCTGAATAAAAATCTAATAAAAAAAGAAAAGAAAAGTATAATATTAATTGTATGTTGGATTCAAATATATGTACATTTGAATGTCTTCTTCTTGGCATGAGGAAGTATATATACTGTATATATGTGTGTGTATCTATTTATAATTTTTATTTTAGTTTCTGACCTCGAGCTTATTTGGTCTAAAATGGGTGAGACCAAGTAATGAGCTAGCCAGTGCTTGATGTGTTCATATTGTCAGTCAGTCTCACAAATAGAGTTCGCCCAGAGCAAATATGATGAGCGTTTACAATCCTTCAATCCTTTAGCTGAGTGCGTGGATGACCCTGTGGTCACAGTCATCAACGGGCATCTCGAGAGGCTTTATCACATTATCACACACACTCTCACATACACAACAGCAGCTGAATAAACACTCGTGATTTGTTGCTTCCATCTCCTGATGCCCTCTCCCTCCATCCACTCTGCCCCACAGATCTCTATTGATTACAGAGAGAGGGGTGATAAGCACATGTGAGGGCTAAGTGCTGCTCCTGGTGTTGTCATCAGCGTGTAATGGGTGTAATACGGTCATAAACAGAGTGGTTAAATCCCCACTAAAATATTCACTCTTTCTGAATGCACCACAGACAGGACGGTTCGGAGAGATTTAACAATGAGAATTTGTCTGAAATGGTAAAACCGCCTTATCAGACAGGATTCAGAGGGAGAAAGTAAGTCAGATTTGAATAGTTACATAATGAGATTCCCCGGTGGATGTTAGAAGGCAGCATACATTTATCCTTTCCTACCTATGATATCCCACAATCCTGTGTGTGCATCTTATTTGTTGTTCAGAGCAAAGAATTGATTTCCTCTGTTCCAGTTAAAAAGTTTGTATTTGTGCATACATAAAAAACTATACTATGATACTAGAGTACTATTAAATGTGATTATGTATATATACACACACACACACAGTCATAAACATATACACTTATAAATATACTGTATATTATATTATGTTGGATAAGTGTACAAGTATAAATGTACTAAAAAACAGTTACGTTATACTATGTTGTATAATAAATTATACGCACATACATATGTAAATATATATATATAGACTGTATATGTATCCTACATAATAAAATATACACACACACACTGAATTATTTTACCATATATATTTCAAACTAATACTCATTGGTCACTTGTTACATGTAATATATATATGTAATGTATTTCTGTTATACTGTTATTGAATTTTTTCAATAGCAGACAAATATTTTATTTTGTATATTGTTTTATACAGTTTATACAGTTAACCAGACGTTGCAAGAAAAAGCCTCACTTGGAGCATAAGTTGACTTTTTCTTGTTGTTGTTAGATTTGTTGACACTCAAACAAGCTGTAGTGTTTTGTAAGGACTACAGAGCCACATTGTTAGATTCTTCAGGGAAATCAACCTACGGATGGCTTACTTATAGTTGTCTCTGCATATTAAAATGGGACAGAAGAAAGAGTCTTAACATTGCAAAATTGCAGCAGCTTTAACTAACACTATGATCATAATGTAGGACAGTTGGGAAGAGTAATCAAGCTACTGATTAGAACAAAACCCCAGAGCATGGGCTTCCTCTGGCCTGCCTTTACTCTCATAATACGCTAGGACTGATTCATGATCAGCACAAGCCGTAAGGCATCAGTTCACATGGAAACTGTAGGGAAAACTCTCTGAGACTGCAGAAGAAGCAACAGGTGGCCCAGGTGTGTTGAGGTATATTTCAACCCCACATGCTCTGCAGGATGCCAACGACCCCCACCGAGACAAATCAAGTGTTTTATCTTCAAACGGTCTCTAGTATGAATAATAAGCGCAAGATGAAACAGGAAAGCAGGACATGACGGCAGCATCTGAATATCTAAATCTCATTGTAGTCTGTTCTACATCTCTGAAATTGCAACGTTTGATTACTCTATGAACCACGTGTAACAAAGTGTGTGCAATGTCAATTAAAATTATGCAGATTTTTTGTCATTCAGGGCATTAACTAGGCATTTACATACTCTAAAAAAATCATGCATATGCATTAGCAGCTTGAAAAAAAAACCCCAAAAAAACCTGTAATAACAAAACGCTAACTAACATGAATAAGAACCAGCCGGAAACGTTTGTCATGGTTAACGTGCATTAGTATATTTCTTTACCCGATTTAATGGTGGTGAGATCGTTTACCTCGCAGGGTATTGTTTTCAAGGCTGCAAACAGCTTTAATTCTGATGGTGGTAAGTAATTTTCATTAAATGTCAATTTGGTATTAATTCAGAGCAAAGCTTAAATAAAATTGTGTTCATTAATCACTCTGCCGTCCAGTAGGCTGCTAATTAAAACGTTGTGGGGCTCGCTCGTTAGTCACCCGCAGACCTGATTGTTAATGTCGACTCATTGTCCTCCTTTTCACCGCTATCATTATTTTCTTTGCTGTTCGTGTATACTCTTGTTAATTATTAAATGTCTTCTTTTTTTTTGTCCTCGGTGACACTTTGTGGATAACTATCAGAGGGGCTTCACAGGCGAGGACAGGGAGCTGCGGTCCTGAGGGCAATGAATTTCAAGCAGAACATTGATCTCTATATTCACCACTTCTGTTTCTGCCCTCATCTGTTCATGACTCAAATTAAAGCCGCTGCCTGGATACATCTGTAAATACACAGTAGACTGGGCGCATTCATTTATTCTGCTAATCATGTTAATAGCTTCTTGTATAAAGTGTGCAGATTTCACTTCTATATATATGTAAATATATATATAATATATACACAAAAAGAAATTCTAGGAAATGTAAAGAAAGTGGGAAAATACACAAATTCCATAACATGGACTATTCCAATTTAATTATATAGAATCATTACACACCAAGTCTTCAGTACATCCTTAGTACATTTCAACTGTTTAAAGAAGAATTCAGTTAATTCATAAGTATATACATTTTTATTAACCAATATCTTTCTGTATGGTACTGGACCAAGGTGAAGGAGTCAAGGGAATAACCAGAAGTATTACCCGCAGTTACATATAAGATTCCTTTTACACTGCACCACTGCAAGATTACAGCATTCAGCGTTTGAACAGCATTACATGCTGGGAAATTAAATTTCAACAGTGTTCTGTTTTTCTGGACTCGAATTTCAAAATTGATGTGCTACAATGGATCGAAATGTTCATACAGCATTCTCTGCTTGAGAGGACGTTGCTTCTGATGACATCAGCCTGGTGTTTGAGCACGAGCTACGTTTGAGAGGAACTGACTGGACTATGATCACGCTGGTTAGTCCAGAAAACTAATCATGGCTGTAGGGGGAGCAGAAGTTTCTGTGGAAAGCTCTGGAATTACAGGGTATGAAGCTGAGCTGTGGAGTTTGCCTTCTATTGCATCAGCTCGCATGCTGCTGCATGAAGCTTATTAGGTAAACAATTGCATTAGTTTCTTGTACTTTATATTCACAATTCATTACCAAATTGCCTGGGTGGTTTACATTTGGAACCAATTTTGTATATCTACGCTGTAAGACTGTATGCACAGATCCAATATTTTGAAACACATCAAATTTTTTGCTCTGTTTGTTTACACTGATTTTTTTCTTTCAGTTGCGAGTTTATATTTCACAATTCTCTGTTTCTAACAAATATGTCTTTTATTCTTACATTTGTAAGTTAATGTCTTTTAATTCTGAATTTATGTATTGCAATTTAGACTTTTCTTCTCAAAACTGTAAGTTTATATCTCACAATTCTGAATTTATATGAATTTGTATCTTGCAATTGAGAACTGTGAGGGAAAAAAGTTGCAGTTACCTTTTTTTTTTTTTTATTCTGTTTTCTAACTTTAATATACAAACATAATATACTGTACATACATTTACTATTAATCACTTTCATTGATTCTCCAAAGTTGATTTCATACCAGATCTCAATCTTGTAAAGTAACAATCTTTCTGATGTAACAATAACGAGAGACCAAATTAAGTAGAAAGTGTTTAGATGTATGTCAGATGGAGATATCACATATTGGACCCATGTTGGAATTCCGGGCTGAATCAGATGTGAATCTTGTTCCGTGTGTGTAAACAGCAAAACATTGAGATCTAATCTTTAGAATTAGATGAAAAAAATGGAATTGGTTGATGCTGTAAATGCAGCTTTAGTGGTGGAACAAGTTTTGAGAAGTTTGACACTTTTTTCATTGTGAACAATAAATTTGCTGCCTTGTAATGCATTGATTGAGTACCACCACCTGCCTTGAATTTGATTGCTTTTCTTGCTCTGCAGCACTAAAAAGTGAAATCTTATCGCTGAAACTGTCCTGCTATAGACCACAGGGGCCTTGTTGAATCACTCCTTTCCTCATTTTTCTACCTCTATTTAAAAGGATCTCATAGTACTAATTTAACTGAGATGAAACTGATCTCCAATTGGCATTTTCCTCTGATTGAAGGATTCATACTACTTACTTGATTACTTACTTAGACATGCCTGGTGCTGGTCTTTCTCATGATATTAACTGATCCGTAAATTTGTTCAAATCCGTTTTAGCTGAAGTATTCTTTTTTTTTTTTTTTTCATTTGCTCTTTTTTTAACTCAAAGTTAACGCGGAATCCTAAGAATAAAAGCCATATTGGGCTTTTTTTAACTCAAAGTTAACGCGGAATCCTAAGAATAAAAGCCATATTTGTTAGCAATAGACTTACAATTCTGTGAAGAAAAGTCTGAATTGTGAAATATAAATCCAACACTACACCTACCCGATAGTGTTAACAAAACTGATACAAAAAGGCATTCGTTGATGCAACCGTGTCATTTGAACTAGCTTTATATACAGATTTGAACTGCTTTGTAGCTCCTCGCCTCTCAAGTACATCTCTGTACTCCGTGAAGCTACCGAACAAACCAACACTGCCCGAAATCGACTGTGAAAAATAACAACTATTGTAACAACTAGTTACCATAAACAATAGTGCAGCGTGACTTGTGGAAAAGTTAGTTTAATTTAAGTTTCAATTTAAAATGTAGCTAAATGGCAATGCCACAAATAAATCAGATAATGAATAAAATAAAATAAATAAATAACAACATTGTATGGTATGTAATGTGATTAATGATTATTTAAAAAAAATATTAATATATTATTTGAAATAAAGCATCAAAACAAAAACATTGAGAACCACTGGGTTAACCTATTTAAGGAGCATGCTGGGTACCAGCATCCAAAATGCTGGTGACCAGATATGCTGGTCTTTTCAGGAGGGTGAGAACCAGAGGAGAGGCCGGGCCGGGCAGAGAGCTGTGCGTTTTTTAAGGTCGTCAATTATGCACGGTAGCCACCCGGTGCCATATGTCACTGTCAATTCCATTTGCCAGCGTCGTGCGCCGGTGTGCCGGTTTTGTGTGTGTTAAATAATGCAGTGCAGAAAGGTCAGAGGAGATGCAGAAAGGGCGGATGCTCGACTCGATTGTGAAGGTTTGCGCAGGGCTTGCAATACCAGCGTTAATTCACAGATCAGTTCCAATAATAAAATGCATATTGTAAATGTCAAACACAGGCAGGCCAGGAGTAATCCACCTCTGCTGGGAAATAATGGATAGTCTCCGGGCTTAATTCAGCGTATTCCACTGGAGAACGAGACAAAAGCCAACTTTATATTGCTGCAGTGGTAATGTTAGATCAATCTTTAGAGTCAGAGATTACACTATAAATCTTCCTTAGCATTTGCATACTTCCTTCCAGTGTACCTCTCTCTCTCGAGCGGGAAAGTCTAACAAAGAGTTCTCCGATGAGATGGATGAAGTGTCATACTCCCCTAGGCATAAAACAGCATCAGTGGGAATGTCACAGGCAGTGTGGGGAACCGAAAGGGCATCGGCAGGTGCTCACGAGACAATTAAGTGCACGGCGCATCATTTTCCTTTAACCGTTAAAAATTATTGCGATGATCAAGAGGAAGGTGACAGCAACAAATATCCCTGAGTTCGTGTATGTGTGTGACTCTCGCACCCGCCGTCGAGATCAGAGGAGCTGAAGGTGAAAGTGAGTCACTCTCCTACATTATCAGAGCTTGTTTGGCAGCAATGTCAGAGGCAAAGACGCATCCTCCCTTTATCCTGAGGGCCTCTTCATCACGCCACGTGGCGGGGGAGGTGGCGGAGAGGGAGTGGGAAAATGACGAACGGCCTATTGTGTAATTAATGAGGACCGTGTTGATTTCCGCAGATAATTTAGCACGCTTGTGAGTGTTTGACTCCTGATCTCTATTTACCCTCCTTTATGGGCTTGGAATTGCGGGTGTAGAGTGTTAACCTTGGGTGAGTTTGTTTGCACGCACTCGCTCAACACACAACTGAGTGGTAGTGTGTTTCAGGATAGGCCAAAAGTCTGAATTTGATCAACTTTTGATTTTAGTTTTCAATAGTGAATTATGATGCTAAATTGGAAATTGTGTTCTTAGTACTTGATAGAAATTCAGTTCTCAGTTAGTTCTATATTTATATTGTCTAAAAACAAACATATATATATATAAAATAAAAAAAAGTAAAAAATATGAAACTGTAAATATGTTTTAAATATTTCATGTATATATATATATATATATATATTATTATTTTTTTTTAAATTATTATTTTTTTTTTTTTTTACTTTTTTATTTCTTATATAGTTGGTGTCCTGTTTACCTCAATTCAAATGTAGGAACTGTACAATAATTTAGCTTTGAATAACTGGACTATTAAGCTTGTTTATTTTGTGTGGATTTGTTGCTCATTTGGTAAACATATTAATAGGGTAAATAAAGTCATAATTGAAATACAGCGCCACTTTTTTGGCCTCCTTCCCTCTGTCCAGCCCCTGAGCAGCATGACAGATGTCAGGAGAATTTTAATGAAGCCTGGGTTCAAACCAGGCCCTTTCGGGCACATGCCGTTTAAGCTCATCATCCACATTTGAAAGTGACCCTTCTGCCACATGGCATGCCTTGCTACGAAAAAATGGTCAGCAATAATTTAGATAGAAGTGTCTCTGAAGATCTTATTTGTGGTAGGGTAATGGCATACATATTTTTTCTGGAGACGGTTTTAAAGATGCTTAGAGGACTGTGGGAACAACTGGTTCGTGGTAGTTTCAAATGGGCTTTGGCGTCATCCTGCGCTAAACAAATGTTACAACCTCTCTGGTGACTTTCAGTGTTTTTACATGTGTGGAGATGAGCTCAGAGAGTTCACTGTTATGGCATGGACTATCGTATAAGTCACGTTTTTCAATAAGGAACTTCTAGTAAGCTTGGCATTTTATACCAATGCATATTACACTGAGGGCTATGGAAAATTCATGAGTGGAAATTTGAATTCAATTGAACCCCAATCTATCTATCATCCTGTCTATTCATAAGACCTAGAAACCTTTAAACTGATTTTAAAACTTTCAAACTTTGTGTGTGTGTCAGTCAACACTTGTCTTGGCTTTTACTACCGAAAAATAAAAAATAAATCATTAACATTTTTCTTCCTTAGTTGCAAATTTGCAATCCTGCATCTATTTTTCTACTTCAAGAACTAAAGTGTAGTTTAAAACAAACTCAGTTATTGCATTAGATTTTAAATAATTCAATTCTGAATACAACATAAGCACATTTGCTCTCAGCTCAGGTAAAACGGCTGTTCTTTGTGAATTTCTATTACTCCTTATTTGTCAAGCAAGCGCGGTGTCTTAAGACAATTTACCCGATGATAGTTTAGGAATGTAAAACAAGTCTTCGTGCTTCTTCAAGGCTAAGCGTCTCAGATGTTTGCCTGTGGCAATAAATATTTAATCACTTGTTGCTCCTTTTACATTTATTTATATAGTTAGCTCTGCGAATGGTTGTTCGTTGGCTTCTCATGAGGAAACGCAGCGCTCTTGGATGGAGTAAATGATGGGGACTATCAAACCTTACGACATATGTGTAAATCTCATTTACATATTTAAATATTTTTAAATGGAGATCCTCAACTGGTGAAGGATGTTGTTCTAGCGCATTTACATTAAAACATCAGTATGCCGTACACTAACCCATCTCCAGCTTTTTTAGAATGCGACGCACGCCCTCGGCCAGCGGTATTCCTCTGTTGTCAGCTGTGCCCTGGATATGTGTGTAGCATTTTAGTAGATCAGCCCATCCTAGTGGCCCGTCTAAGGGTGACTGGCTCCGTTTAATTAAAACCCACACACACGGTGAAGCACGACCACGCAACAGCCTGCATAAATAATTCACAGGCTGAGGTACGGTTTTGGGCTTTCTGTAATGAGCTGAAAGCTAGCCGCGGGGAGCTAAACATACTCGTCCGAGCGCTTCATCAGAGAGGCCCAACCTTGGCATGGACGGCCCAGGATTCCAAATGTTTGTCCCATCATGTAAGCCATGCGAAACCCCCGTTACCTGCGGTGCAGCCGGCGATAAAGCCCTAATTCTTATGTAAAACTCTGAGTCGACTCAACTGCAGCAGCGAAAGTCTGACAACGGCGCTCTCAACCTCGCCACGAGGAGCTCATTAAAGAGCCTGCCACACAATGTCCCTTACGGTGGCAATTTGGTCTGGTCTCAAATCCTAGCCAGAGGTGAAACAGCCCTTTAATGAATGAAACATTTTACCCAATGGTAGCACATCGAAAGCCAAGTTTTCAGGCTTCAGAAATGTGCCAACACATCTCCGCGGTGCTGACTGTACTGGGTAATGCCCACAAAATAGCATCTCTGCACTTATTAATGGCAATGAGACGTGTAACAAGATTGTTTTCTTGTCCAAAACAGATTATCCGGGCACAAGATCAATGTGCATTTCGGTCGCTATCTGAAACTGACTCTATGTCAAAACTGCAATTATCCATCACGATGCCATCATAAAATTTCCTGATTTAAAAGGAAGCGGACGGAAAAGAAAAGAAAGCGCAAAAAAGAAGATGGATCGTCACGAAAGGAGAAGAAAAAATCTGTCAAGGGTATTATGGAAGCGGCTCAAAAAGGGAGCCATACATCAAAGCGGCAGACAGCCATTTGTTAGAGAGGAATAATAGCTGTGATACATGTCAGCCCCTGTGACCTGGGGAAACAATAAAGCAGGTTTGGAGCTGCCTAAGAGCAATGACCTTGTGCCGTTGATTCCGACCCAAAAAGAAAAAAAGAGATGGAAGGTGGAGAAACAATTACAATCTATATAAAGTCTGATCCTGTCCTCTACTGCTCACTGGGGGCAGAGAAGATTGCTGTCTGGTCCTCTTTAAAATGCCTCTTTTCCTGCAGACAGTAAGCATGGAAGTTTCGATGTTAGACTTGTTCCTCAAGCGCAGAGCCATCGCCTTTTTAAATTGGGTCTGGAATAAAGAAGCTTGTTCGCTGGCTTCCGTCAAGTCAACTGGAATTAACGCTGTTTTATCTTTGAGTTCAGTCGCCGATTGCGAGACAGAATTTCATGAGGCAGAATTGCTTCAAAAGATGATGTAGATGTAGATCCTAATGTAGCCTGTCATGCAAGCGCTTGTGCGGTACATCCTTGGTGTTGCATGCCTGAAGGCGAGTGCTAAAACAGTCCTCTAATAAGATTGCTTGTGAATTTCCAATGTTCTCAATACAGAGCTCAGTGGATCAGAACTCAGACTTGTGTCAGTTCTCAAAGACCTTTCAAAACTTTTCATTTCTACATTCATTTTCCTTTTGCAGCCCCCTTTAATAGTATATCCAAGTTTATACCAATAGTTCAATTTAGACATTCTATTAAATACAGCATTGAGCTCTAACCCACATTATTATTTACATGACACTGGTGATTGGTTTCTTTTGCATCAGCTAGCACTTCTCAGTTTTTTAAATATTTGTCTATAGCTTGCTGTAGTGCTTGCATCTTGCTTTAGAAAACCTTTACCTTCCCCAGCTCCACCTGTATAGATCTGCTACATGGTAATGTCATACAGTATATGGAGCTTATTTTATATGTTCATATGTGCAGAAACAGTATTTTCTGCATGCACACAGCAGCATGTGAAATCGAATTTCGAAACGTAACAACCGTAAGGAGGAAAATAAGCATTGGAGTGACATCCCCTAAGTTTTTTACGTACCGGGTAAGTACAGAAAGCTGCTAGCATGCTAAACATCACTGAAATATCAATGACGACCTGCTGCTAATCTTAATATCTTGTAGTGTGTGATTCACCACAATGTTGAAGTCTTGTAGTGTGCATGTTTAAGATTTGAGGGAAGATAATCTGCAAAGATTCTTCTTATGCGTGTGCTGCAACCAGATTTCATAATCGGTTCGTTTTAAAACTCCTGTAGTGTGAGTCCAGCTTTAAGGTTGACTTGGAAAGTTGCTTATTTTCAATAAAATCCCTATGGGGAGATTAACAAAATAATTATTTCCTTCCTGGAAGATGGATGGATGGATTTGGAATGAAAGAGGGTGAGCAGTCTCAAATTCAATTTTTCAAAGTCATTAACAGTTTGCTGTTGACTCCAGCTTAGCTTTATAGAACTTTAATTTGAGGTGTTGCAGGTGCGGTGGACCCAACTGGTGGGCTGTTGCCTTTTCCCACACTGACGAAGGCTCCGAAGCAGAAAAGCCATCTCTTTTGCACTGGAGATTGTAAGGACAAATCAAAAAGAGCCATTGAACCGGCAGAGGACAAAAGACACCCACGCAAAGCGTACTTTGTGCCATCCAGATAAAGGTCTGTGGAAATGGCAGAGCCCGACTGGCATTCACACAGTGACAAGAGGGCGAAAGGTGTGAAAGAAGCCATTGAGGAGCATCTCCCACCGCTGAATGGAGGGATAAGGGTCTTCAGCGGGAATGAAAGTAGCAGAGCACAGGGCTCCGACATGTCATTGGAAATGAATGAAGAAAATAGTGTGCTCTGATCCCGCTCTGTGTGTGTGTGTCATCACTTAGTGTAAAATCACAATGCTGTGCATCTCTTCTACAATAATACCGGCCAGCAGAGCCTTTCTTATGAAGGTATGGTGGGGTCAGATGTAGATTTATTTGTTTGAATGCTCCAAAGGGCATTGAGATAGACTTCACTTAATGGTTTCATGGTTGTCCAAAAGTATTTGACCCCCTAAAAGCTACCCTCCTAAGATAGACCATTGTTCTTTTCCTCAAAAAGAGTCTCTAGTAATTAATAGCCACTTTACTGAATCATACAACCATGCTTGGTGATTATAAATGAATTAATTACGAGACAATTGAGCCTACAGCAAGCTTTCTTGGGCCTATTTTACATGCTCCGGACTCCCGTGAGTATTCTGGGAAGTCTTCGAGATTAAACGCATGTATAAACTTGTGCAGTCCCTGCTACAACGAAGCACGTCCTCGTGAACTTACTTAAGGTGAAAACTATTACTGAAGCCTGGCCAGCAATAAATTTCTATTGATTCTTCATACAAGCAACTTCTTCCCGATAAGCCCCAGAGCTGCTTAGATAATGATTTTTGCATGTGCGAGTCTATTCTCAGGCCTTAAAAACATCTGAGACGGACAAAGAAGTTTGCACGCCGTAGTTGGCCCAAGCGCTCAGGAAAGTGACACAGAGTTTGTGTGGTTATTTGCTCCCTGAAATGGGATATGGGCTTTTAATAATTAACGAAGAGACAGGAATAGAGTAAAAGGAACAAAAACAATCACTGAGGGGAACTGTTGCCAACAACCAAAGAAAAACACAGATAAACTGTTTTAAACATCTCGTTATTTCAGCTGAGTGTAAAGGTTAACATTAACTTTGGGAAAATGCTTACATATTATATCTTGGAGAATTAGAGAGCGGTCAATTTCAAGAAGAACCTCGATTTCCCTCTGGAAATCACAGTACAATGTTACTATTTTGTCTGTAGAGTACAAAGATAATTCTTGGTAGAACTGCTTTGTTGTGGTGTTTTAATTTCTTATAATTGACTTAAAAAAATCTATACACTTTTTAATATGCATTCCTAGTCTCATTGGTGCATGTTGTTTGCAAAGAAATCATCACCTGTGGGTGTCCTGAGTTTGAATCCCAGCTTGCAGACTATTCCCGATACTAAATATTGTATTGTGTTGTATTTATTTATTTTACAATTTTTACATCTTTTACAGTGTGGGTATGGACTATATATATATATATATATAAATAAAATAAAACATCCCCTTTTTCTTTCTCTTTGCTGATTTAGTTTTTTTTTTTCCTGTAAATCTGTGTGCAAGCACCAGTGGGTGTGGCACTGATGGATGCTTGGATACATTGATTATTGTGGCTGTTGGATATGTGATGTACTAGGAAGCAGGTGAGAATGTGCCCTCATAGTTCATAGATATCATTAACGAACGGCCAAAGTGAGGAGGTGGGACGTCCTCCTTCACGCGACAGTCAATCTGTGCGGCTTGACTTTGTGTTTATTGGAGACGTTTGCTGAGGGACAATACTTCATAAATACTTGTCACATGTGATATACAGGGAAGCAAACAGAGCCATGTTTGATTGTTGTGAATGAAGTTTGCCATTTGTGTTTGTGAGCATGTATTTATGTGCTGGTGAATATATTTCATTTTTCTGATGTTATTACACAGGTTTGACCTTTGCTCTTTTTCTTTTTTACACAATATTACAGTTTTGTATTTAAAGGACATTCCTGGCAAATTAAATTTTTTTGACAACACCTGTACGTAAGGTTGAAGTTGTACTGTCAAATGATTAATTCCAATATATTTAGAAAATATTTGCATGTATAGATATGTAGATACTGTAAATATATTTCATATACAAACATATATATTTTTAAATATACACAAGTTTTTATATCTAAATTTATCAGGCATTCTAATATCAACTAGTACTGAGCCGTTTTATTTAATGTGTATGGGGTTTTTGCACAGGGGCAAGGTGAGACAGCGGGACGATACCCCGAGCCGGATTCCTCCTTGGATTATGAGATGAAACACCTTGATACGTAGAGCAATATTAGCGCACCATCTGGTGGGTGGCGTCCTTTGCTGTGTGGTCGGGACTTCACTGTTGACTAATATTTCTCCATAGAAAATATGGAACAGAGGCATAGAGATGTGAAGGACATGAGGAAGGTGGAGAGGAGGGATGAATAGAGGGAATGAGGGGGGCAAAGGAGAGGTATCTGTGCCTTCAGTCTGAAAGCTTGCAACACGTGCTGCAAATAAATTCATCACCCAGTGAGGATGTCTTGTTCTGACACTAATTTTAGGTCTAGAGCAGTGGGTAATGAACATATTCCATGACAAATGGTGAACGCTCGCATCCACCGCATTTGTTGGGCCTATTTGCATTCTCCGGTTTGCCTCCACAACACCTGGTGTCTGGGGTTTGAGAGCGGCGTGAAGGAAACGTCTGAGAATAGAATGGCATTAGACTGTTTCCTTATGACAGTGGAATTGTTCGCTTCGCATTGTTTTGACTGAGCGATTTGTTTTAATTTGAAATCTTAGAGACAAGGGCAAATGGAGAGTGGCTGTGTATAAAATTTCCAGAAAACCCAAGAATGTTATACAGTTATACTGTATGCCCTTGAGTGTTGTTGTATCTCAGAGAAAGAGTTTCTGGGAAAGAATTCTCTGTAGTCTCAGACATTTCAGTACCTTATGAACTCTGTAATTTTTAATCATTTAATATGCTTGCATTGTAATTCAAGAATGCATGATAGTATACAGAAGACCTTTATTCCTAATGATTGACATGCTTGGCTAACGTAAAGGGAAGTAATCAAGTAACAAACTTGAGCACCACACTGTACAAAATGACCGTGATTTTAACGGTAAAAAAACATTAGATGGTTAATGTTACATTCCTGTAAAATACAAAGGGAAAAAACATAAACTGACATTCCCAGAATTTCCTGCACTGCATTTAAAATTTAGTTTGAATTTGATGTTCTTTTCTTTGAACTTGCTTATAAACTAACTCAGATATGTTTGTTAGGGTTATATTATATAGATTATATATAGGGTTACATTTAACGTTATTATATTATTATATATAGGGTTACATTTAACGTTGTTAAATGAATGTTTATTGCATATTTCAGTTTAATGAATCTCACCGTAACGGTGTATAGAGTTTGTGTGAATGACACTAAGCACCTTCTATATTCTTTATTCAGTGTACTTCAAAGGTACTTTAATAGGTTGATATATTAACATTAGAGATGTCAAACGATTAATCGTGATTAATCGCATCCAAAATAAAAGTTTTTCTTTACATAATATATGTGTATATTTATAAATACAAGCACATGCATGTATATATTTAAGAAAAATATGTTACGTTTATACATTAAATGTTTTTATATGTAATATCAAATATAAGAAAATAAATATACTGTATAAATGCATTTACATGTAAATACTTTAAAAATATATACTGTATGTGTGTGTTTAATATGATTAATCATGATTACTTGTTTGACAGCACTAATTAACATTATACAGTATAAGTTAATGAAATCACGGTATTTAACTGTAAATTTAACTGTAAAACCTAAAATTTTGCTACCGTATTTTTTTATGCGTGAATTCCGGCAACCACAGCCAGTTTTTTACAGTAATATTTAAAGATTTTCTTTTTTTACAGTGCAGATAAAAAATATATTCCTAGAAACACATATTTAGTTTGAAACATTTTCATCAGAGAAAGCAAATAATTGTTATATTTCTTAATAAATAATTTAGAAAATGTATTTTATGTCCTAGAAATACTGTACCTATATATACTGGACACAATATATATTTTATATTTATACTATTTTATTGCAGTGTTATTTATTATCATAGTACTATAGTATATTATTTTAACACCATTTTAAAGTATACTATTTTATAGAATAAACATATGAAATAAATCAATTTCAATTTATATGTACATTTTTATAATATTATAAAATATAAAGTTGTAAAATTGTTTAAAATGTTCTCAATGTTTACAATGTTAATAATGAGAATAGTCCTGGTTTTGGAGGGAAAGGTTGTATGGCAGCCTACATAAAGTATTAATGAATATGCCTGCAAAGTCTGGGACCTAGGACCTATTCCAGCTTATTTTATTAGTGGTATTATTATTATTATTACTATTTTCCAGGCAATCAATATTGCTCTCCTGCAGGGTGAGCTAAACAGAACCTTGTGGAAGTTGTTGCAGTGCACTTCCCAATAAAAGAAGTCATTCTCGCAGGCAGGTGTTTCTGTCACGTGCTGGCATTTTATCACGGGTGCCATCTTGACAGTCTCCCTCGGCAACACTCTGATAATGGTTATTAACACAAAAACACACAAAAAATCCATATTCCACAACTTGCTGTTTGTCAGTTTGACAGCTCTCCGCATTAACGATGGCGTCAGCCCGCAGGATGTAAAGCAATTACTTTGAGACTCTCAATTAATGAGCTTCCCAAAACTGTTGTCATTGTTATTATAGAACCTTATCAGACATTTCCAGGGCTCTTTATTTCCCTCACTAAAAAAGAAACTATGTGTATTTCCAGTGGATCATTAGCATTCTAGATCCGTCTGTAGACAAATTATTTTGGCAGTGCGTTTTGGAGTTTCAGGTAAGCATAAATGTCCAGGATGCAGACACGGTCAGTCTCAGGTCAAATTAGGGGGTAGCGTAATTGTGAAATTGTCACTTTTATTGGATTATGTAATCGGTCTTCTTATTTGTACCATAACAACTTTGACAAGATCAACAGCTCAAGGAAAATGTAATCTCCCTCAGGTTATCTAAAATGTAGTTTATTTCTTCATCAGAACAGGTTTGGAGAAGTTTAACATTGCATCACTTGCTCACCAGTAGATCCTTTGCAGTGAATGGGTGCCATCAGAATGAGAGTCCGAAAAGCTGATAAAAATATCACAATAAACCACAAGTAATCCAGACCACTCCACTTCACCAATTAATGCTGCAAGAAACAAATACATCAATTTTTTTCTTTTTTCTTTAAATCATCACAAAAAAAAAGTGTAGTCCCAGCTGTCCCAGCAAGCGATGTACAGTAATCCTAATATGTATCCAAATCTATTCTGATGCACATTTAAAATCACAATTTGTTATGAAAAAAAATGGTATTTTGAGTATATTTCTGTATTAAACTAGCCGTAAATGGCTTCTTCTCAGTGTTAGACAAGAGGGTTTATAATTATGATTATGCAACAATCAAAGACTTTTCAGATAAATACTGTATTTTCACTTGGAGCACTGAAAATCATTCGTGACTTTCATGTTTTTACCTGCTAGATCTTGATGAAACCTTGATGAAACACACATTTTGAAATATAAGTTAAAATCTGTTCTATCCCTCATTAAATCCTTATGAGCAAGAATTGGAGTTTCACCGAGTTTGAATCATCTGCCATATTAGAGACCTACAACCTACCACACAGTGTTTATTTCATGTTCTTCCCTTGTGAGAAAAAGAAAGAAAGAAAGCCAAACAAAACAAACCATTCATTTTTGTTATGAGACCTAATTTGTAATTAGACCTAAAATTATTTTTGCAATTCCATGATGAGTGGTGGTGCCGAAAGTACACCATTAAACTTTACTTATTTAAGACAAGGATATTTGTAGATAACTTTGATTAGACAGCAATTTATTATTTTATAATTACCAGCAAAAATAAAAAATAAAAACCACCCCAAATTTTTTAAATATTGTAACATGTATTCTTATAATATTAAAAACTGGAAGAGGTGCACTAGTTTTTTGTTTTTTTTTCTGTTTACCAACAACAGAGAAACTGTGATTGTCTGATTCATGAGGTGTGTAAAGCAATGCTATTTGTACTAAAGCCTTCCTTTCAGTCCTGGCGAGAGATGTCAGAGTGTTTTTAGGTTGTTCTGAGAGCCTGCAGTTAAAGGTCTTATTTTGACAGTTTTTTGCCCTCGGCCATCGGCCTGCGCAATCTATCTCTCCTTTTTACTTAGATCAACCCTCTTTTATCTTGTTCCTCGGCATTGCATTGTGATTTCCTTTATTTCGTCAACTGATTGCTTATCTCTTTTCTTAAGATGTTTGATTGTTTTTCCCTGTGGCATTTTTCTGAGGTGCTGATGTAGCCGGAATCGAGTCCTGACGTGACAGTAAAGTATCAATTTGCTCAAAATATTAATCATTTAATCATAAAATTGTCTTCTCATATGTTTTACAGAAGTTGTTATGAGCATCAGATCACCCTTATTGTGTACTAATGACTATATACATCATCATCTACTCATAATGCACCTGCATCTAAATACTTATATTAATCCCTAAAGCGGCAGCATGCCTTCCTGCCCATCTCATGACCCGTTTCAGCTCAGGTAATTCAAATTCAAATCAGGTCAGGGAACTTGGATGCAATATCACGCGCATTAGCAGGTCGTGTGTGTTCGTCAGTCAGTAAGTGTGCGCACTTTGACTGAATACCTTATTAGTGGAGTTGTCTTGTGGTTCATGCACTGAAAAATCAGAACGGTTAAATGGACCGAGGGTTCCCAGGGCCTTATACAATCAAGTAGGCTAAATGAGGCACCCTGTGAGAAAAGAAGAAGAAAAAAAAAGAAGCCGTAACTCAAAAGTGCTGACACAGCCAAAAACACAAAGCACTCTTTTTCCCTCCAAATTAGTAGAATTATGGTGCCCGTTGATGCCAATCTAATTGCAGCTAAATTTGACGGAACTTAATGCGTCCTGGTGGAAAATTAAATTTTATGAATTACAGATATAAACCATAGAATTGAAGACCAATTAAGGGAGGTGATTGATGCATCGATGGAGTTTAGCATTATCGGATGTGAAAAACAAACGTATGTAACGAATGTAAAACGCACCTTGATTAAATAGTATGTAATACATACATTTTAAATAAAAATATTCTTGTCTGTATGATAAAAGTCAGTCAGAACAACATTTACTTTCATTCTAACTGGAAAATAAAGGAAAATAAAAAGGACAATTTATTTATTTATGACGTCTTGACATTTTTTTTTAAGTTTGTTGTTTAGAACCCTATCAAATTTCAATGTCAAAAAATAATTATTAACAATATTCCAAATATCTTTTTTTTCCCCCACATTTTCCACAGATTAGAATGTAGAAGGTCATTTGCGAATTTTTACAGAATTTTATTTTTGGGGGTGAGTTTGACCTCTTGTGTTGATGCGTTTGGAGGTTGTTAAGTTCATTTTTCTGTTGTGAAACTCAGAAACTCATCAGTTGAATATGCTTGAACACAGGGCATTAGCTTGCAGTTAATGAGGAACTCAGTAGGCCTACACAGTTAGCAACTGCTATGCAGTGCAAGCATTCCAGTCTGATTTGCAGAAGTGAACTGCTATTAATAATGTTTCATTTGTTGGACTGGCACACAATCATCATTTCCCAGATGATTTACATGAATAAAAAACATTTTTGACGCCTTCTCCCTCTGAGTAGGCAGTGGTAAACAGCTGCTGCTAGTACTCACATTGGTACATCGGTGACGCAAATGTACCACGGTTTGAAGCCAAATCATATAATGTGAAAAGAGACCTGCGGGGGAGCAGGGTGGAATCGAAACTGGGTTTCGGCCAAGCAGTCGAACCAAATGTAAAAACATGGCTGCATTACAGAGCATCTTGGCATGGTTTGTATTGTAGTAACTAAAAGTAACTGACTAAAAGTAGTCATGCTGCTAACTTCACAATATTTTTCAGTGGTGTGACAATACTTCAGTTGTTTTCATAACAGTACAGAATGGCAGATGTTTGTAATGTCAAATTGGCTTGTAATGTCATGTAATGCTCACAAACCTTTACTAAATCACTATATTTCTCTCAAATTTATTGCTGGAAAATGCAATTCATTGTTGTTAATTGGTTTTGTCTTAAATTATGTCTATCTCATATCAGAAGTCAGAACGCAACTCTCGCAAAACATATATATACAGCCATTGCCGTAAGTCAGTGATAGATAGAGGAATGCCTGCTTCCTAACAAACAAAAGCTCAGTCGTATTTGCTGGATGTGTACGGCTAGGACGACGTGCACCTGGGTTTATTTCGACTACCACGCTGAAAAAAACCCAGAAGAAAGCCGCATTTATGTTTTTGAAACGCTTTGCTGGATTATTCTTTTCACTAGCCTTGAATCCTCATTCCCATTCGTTGGATGTTTCCAGGAGGTTTTTACTACTCACAAATGACGCCTGATATCAATCCGAAGGTTAAAAGTTGAAAGCGTTGTACACTCTTTAACACTGAAAATATTAGGTGTCGCATTCTTAATTAATGCACAGTATTTGTCTGCTTCAAGTGATCACATGCGACCTTCGTGTTAAAATCGCTTTTTATTGCATCTCTTTTACCTCTGTGTCAAACAACTGAACTTTTCACAAGCCAAGAACAGCTGGGTTTTCGCATCAGGAGTGTTTAAGGAGAAGCCCCAGCCTCTGTAACATCACTCTTAATTTCACCCGAACACGTCACTCCAACACATCCGTGAGTCGATGACGTATAAACAGAGGTCAGCAAAAAGTCAGAACGCAACTGTCGCAAAACATACATACAGCCATTGCCGTAAGTCAGTGATTTGAGTTATAATTTAAAAAATAGAAATAATTTTGTTTAAAAAACCTCATCCATCTGCTTCAAGAAAACATGTGGTAACCTATATCCCATATAGGCATAGGTTAGTTTTAAGACAGGTTTTAAGGTTTATGGAGCTTCAAAATAATGGTCACTGTCCACCAGCATTACCAAGCTTAGAAGAGCCAGGCTGCATTAAAAAAAAAACCTCTGACTTTGTTCGTCTGAAAGAAGAAAGCTATATACACCCAGGATGGCTTGGAATCAAGTAAATTATGGGTTCATTTTAATTTTTGGGTAAACTACTCCTTTAATTTAGTCTGTCCATGTAAACGAATACTTTAAGAAAAGCCTTTCACCTCTACTTTTTGTTAGCTTGTAGTGTAGATAACCATTCTTCTCTTAATTATAGCTTGACAAGCTAGTTTGTGAATGATGCCCTCCCCTTTTTTTTTTAAGTAAGACCAAACATACCTGTTTGTTGTCAGATCATTATTACTTTTTATGCTTCGATAGTTCAGATTAAACATGCAGCACTTTGGTATTAGCTCAATAACGTCTCCGACAAACTTTTGCAGGCGTACTGTAATCTTCAGAAAGGCTAGTTTTCCTTCTCGCTGGGATTAAAGATTTCTTCGGGGGCCTGGCAACACTTTGTGACCTTTCAAGTAAACAATTGGAGTGATAGCATTTTCAGTTGTTTCAGCCTTAATCTTAACTGTGTTTCTGGACTCGTGACATTCTCTATATGAGATAAAGTGCTCTCTTAGCTTTTCATTTCAGCCCACTCACCAGCAGTGGGAAGTTCCCATGAGCCCGCTTGTTTGGGCAGAGCCAGAAGCAATGCGATTTCTCTCTCTCTTTTGCTTCTCTCGCTCTCTTCCTCTCCCTTTTGGAGTAAAATTCTGCTGTGTGCTGATAACCCAGGATCTACCTCTCTACATGTGTAATCTTCTGTAAATAATACGTGATGTACATTGTGTTCCAGGTACTTCATTTCGAGGAGGATTTTGTCCCTTCTGTTCTGTCACGTTGCCAAGGATGCAGCCTATGCTATCTGCCTATAAGCCTGTGCATATCAGACTGCTAAACACATTACAATTTAACTTATTTGGCACGGACATACAGTAAGTAATCCTGCGTTATATATCTAATCAAATTCTTCTCTCCAGCTAAATCCTTTTTAAACACGAGCGGCACATCGGATGCATAAAGACATGGTTGTACGTCAAGAGAGTCGTGTAAGACAAGTTATCATAACGCTGACGAGAACGGCGGATTTGACAGTTATTCAGTCAAACAGCGCAAGGATGGAAAGTAGCGCTCGTCTCTGGAGAGAGGTCAAAGTCTCATTGGCGCAATTTAACTCCAGCGCTCATGTGAAATTGATTTTTGATTGATCTGCAAGAATCCGCGAGTCAGATTTGATTTGCATTTCCAAAACCTGGAAATTTTTTTGAACCTCTCTTCAGCTACCTCGGAGAACGCCGAGCTAATTGACGGCAGCTCCGCACAGCCCTACTGATTTTCATCATTAATTTGGCAAGGAACATTGATTACATGTCACAACATGCTGACAACTAGCGCTGAAATCGATGGAAATCAAACAAGTTTTTACCCAGTAGGCTTAAAGACCGAGAACGTCGCGTCTAATTCCCTCCCAAAGCTCATTCGCTTGCGCAGAGCCGCTAGGATTTGATTTAAGGCTAAGGATGACCGTGCCGGCTCGAGCTGCGCATCCAGTGGGACAATAAAATAAAATCAGAGATTAGTTTTTCTCTGCTGCTGAAAAATCAGCCTTGACATCCTCATTTCCTGTTGAGTTGACATCAAGACCCTCATTATATATTGATAAAATTAATCTACCTTAAAAGAAATCGGCACTTGGCTATGAAGCGTTCAAAATAATGAGTTTTTGAAATCAGAGTCTCTCAGAGGCTTATGGGTAATGATAGATAGAGGAATGCCTGCTTCCATCCATACAAAAGCTCAGTCGTATTTGCTGGATGTGTACGGCTAGGACGACGTGCACCTGGGTTTATTTCGACTACCATGCTGAAAAAACCCCAGAAGAAAGCCGCATTTATGTTTTTGAAACGCTTTGCTGGATTATTCTTTTCACTAGCCTTGAATCCTCATTCCCATTCGTTGGATGTTTCCAGGAGGTTTTTACTACTCACAAATGACGCCTGATATCAATCCGAAGGTTAAAAGTTGAAAGCGTTGTACACTCTTTAACACTGAAAATATTAGGTGTCGCATTCTTAATTAATGCACAGTATTTGTCTGCTTCAAGTGATCACATGCGACCTTCGTGTTAAAATCGCTTTTTATTGCATCTCTTTTACCTCTGTGTCAAACAACTGAACTTTTCACAAGCCAAGAACAGCTGGGTTTTCGCATCAGGAGCGTTTAAGGAGAAGCCCCAGCCTCTGTAACATCACTCTTAATTTCACCCGAACACGTCACTCCGACACATCCGTGAGTCGATGACGTGTACCCGAGATTGAACAATAGAGTGGGTGTCACCGTGAGATCTCCAGATTTGATTTCTGCATGCGAACCGTGTGACAGATGAAAGGGAATTGTGGGAGAGGAGGTGCGTAGTAGATAATGCTGAAAACCGTGTGGCTTCTGTTTCTCAAGCATTTCACCGCATCAAATTCTCTCTGCTCTATTAAATTACATGGAGCTCAAAGTGACTTTGCTTCAGATATTCTGTCAATTCAATAAGAAATTATGCAGGAACGGGGGAGGACGAGGAACCACCATTGTGTAAACTCATCATCGTTGTAATGATCTGAGATCGACTGATATTACTAAAGACACAGATTATCATATTCTAACTTGCAGGACAACAACAGCAATAACAGTTTTTCAATAATAATGAGGATAATAAATAAATATTATTTAACGCTTATTGTGATCACTGCTCGGACCATTCCTTCCATTGCTGTTGTTAATAATAATAATAATAAAAATAATAAACAGTTCTAATTTATTTTTTGTTTTGTGATTCTTATTCTTATATTGTGCTAAATAAAATTAATTAATTTATTATGTTATTATTATTGTTATTATTATAAATATCATTATTATAAAAATAAATAAGAACAATGTTATTTATTTATTTGTTTATTTTTATTTTATTAACCTGTATTTTCTATTTTATTGTGTTTATTTAAATAATTACGAACTGATAATCAGTTAGATGAATGTAAATGTAGGTTTTTAATAAAGGATTAAAAATAGTACACGTTCATATATAACAGTCTGTCTCTAGTAATTTCACCTGACCAGGAAACCTGCTTGTATAATTATCTCTATGTGTGTGTTTGTTAATACATTATTTTTTTTAAATCCCTGAAATTTGCATTTAAATGTATGTTTTTGGCAAACTCTTTTTGTCTAAAGTGACTTTACAAAGCACTGTTTTCATTCAAAACCTGTATTTTACAAATGGCCCCAGGCTGGGATGCATGGGAGCAGGTAGATTCTGACAAATGCGATACCTTTTCATCTCTCCAGTGGACTTCTTTTATCACTTTATTTGTATCTGAAGCACTCTGATCTCATTTATTTATTTTTTTCCCCTTAAATCCATTCCACGGCAGGGTTCTGTTGTTCCTCCTTCCGCCCCTCAGGATTACTGTGGATCTAATGACACTTCTAGGTCCTCAATCACTGGCACCATTGAATGGTTTAAACCCTTTTTGGTCTTAGCCTGGGCGTCTGGAGAGCTGAATATGGCTTACAGTGCCGACCCAATTCCTGCAGGGATGATTGCATCACTCGCTCCTTTCCGAAGGGCCGGGTCCAATGTTCTCAGGACAGATTTCTTTTGAAACGTTGGCTCTGCCTGTCAGATTCTTTCTCTTTTTTGATCCACTTTTTTCAGTCGTCCCTCCTGTCGTTTTTCTTTTCAGCTATATCCTGAAGTGTGTTTTTAATGGTCAGGTGAATCTCACAAAAACTGTCAAGGTTAGATTTCACCTTAAAATCAAAAGAATTACAAAATCTTTTTTGCTTAAATTAGTAAATATTGTGGTATTATGATTTTTAATTTTATGATTAGGATTATTATTTAATGATTTTACTGTAAGTAGAAAAATGTAATTCTAATCACTATAATGCAATAAAACAATGTAATATTTTGTACTGTGTTTACATTTATACTGATTTAAAAAGCAATTATATTACAGGTTTTTTTAAAATATTAAAATGACTTAAAAAAAAAAAGTAGCAAAACAATCTTTTAATAATCCTAAAAGATAAAATAATTGTATTTAAATATATATCAAAATATGGAAATCAAATACAAACACAGTAAAAATATTAATTAAATTTTGTATTTAATTTTATTTTCATTTAACTGTGCCCTGGACATGTCTTTGTGAGATTCCCTCAGTTATTATTTTATGGATCTCGCTATTAATTGCACCCAGGACATGTTTTGTGAGATTTGCCCAGTTATTACTCCAGACACATTATTAACCTGTGTAATTCCCAGTCCAATTTCTGTATTCAATCTTAATGATTTTCATAGATTTTTAGGAAATTAAAAACCTGCCTGCCTCATTTTATTGATATGTTCTTGGATATATTTACACATTCTCCTGAGAATTCTCTCCATAAGACAAATTAGCATGGCGAAACGTTATTATGCCACTTGTTTTCTTTGGTTTAGTGATCTAAAACAAAAGAGAGAGAGAAAAAGAAAGCATTATTTCAACTGGTGTAGTACCTACTGTATGCATAACAAGCAGTTTTTCACTGTACGGCCTAAATCATACTCAATTACAGACATTGTTGTAAATTTGTTTTCATGAGCGGATTTATTATGATTCTGAGCATTCCTTCCTTTATAGCATTTTTCTGCTGGATTTGATACAGTGGACAGAGAATGTGACAAGCGTGCAAACATGAAATGTGAGTGTGTAAAGAGCTATAGAAAGGATCCTGACATCCTTTTAACGAAGGTTTGCAGATGTTCAATGTGATCCCTTTTATGACTCAAGCTTTCTCTCTCTCTCTCTCTCACTCTGTGATTTTTACCCTACAAATCCCTCCTAACGCACTGTAATGCCATAAATCATGAAATTGTCGTCACCATAACCCATTCTTGTAATGTGGCCCTGCCAAAAAAAATGGTCTGTCATTTCTATGCTTAAATTCAATCCTGTCCACTTGAACATGCATCGACAGGGACCCAATGGGAGGGGGACGTCATTCATCACCACTGAGTTGCCGAGGAGGCCTATACGTGTGCTTGTGTGTGTGTGTGTGTGCATCGCCCAGATTCCCTTTCTCTCAGACGCAGAGGGGAAGATGATGGGAGCGGGACGTGAGTGGCAAAGCAATCGAGCGTTTAAGCCCCCCCGTCAGACGGCGTGAGATTAGGATTTTTTTCTCTTCTCTTTTTCACAGAGGGAAAAAGAACACGAGCGTTTGCTGTTTCGCTTTCCCGTGCCCGTTCCTCTCACTAAACCCCCCAACCCCCACCCCCCCACCCCCCAATCATCCTCCCCGCCGAGCTCCAATACCACCAATTTCAGGGTCGCAGTGGGGCAGGACGCTGGATAAAGCGAAGAGGAGGTCAGGTCATACACTTGTAAATCCACCCCTGCCTGTTTGTCTTCCTTTTTCTCATCATTTAAGACACACAACAAGGGCTAAGATTTAGAGGGGATGGATGATGAGCCAGTCGCTGTCAGCAGAGGTTTACAGTATAGTTTCATCTCTCTTAAAGTGAATTTCTGATGGGTTCGGATCAGATCGTTCAACTTTGGTGCCTATATTTTTCTGGCACAAAGATGGAATTCACTAAAAATGAATTACATTGAATGTTATCTATTGAAAGTACATATAAATCTGCTAACAAATAAACATGCCACAATTGAATGTAGAACAAAATGTATCTGTTACCCTTTCAGTCGAATCACTTCAACGTTACATATGGGAACTCGCCAGAGAGACCAATTGCCTTTGAGCTTTAAACAAAAGGCCAATGAATATTGGCATGCATTTGATTGCGCTCAGGTGCACCTCATCATAAGAGGGCATGAGCGGAATGCACCCTCAGATTTTCGCTTCAGAGCCTTCGCCATCTGAGCTGCTACAGGAGACCCCCTCTGCTAGTTCTGGAGAACGATTGACGAAGAGTCCTGATTCCTGCTTTCCTGCTCTCTCGTCTGACAGCGTTTCATCTTGGCAGCTGTCAGCGGATCCTGCGGGCTGGTAGCCTTTTTAAAGGCTTGGATGCCAGTCATATTGCACATCCAGTGAAAAGACCTCTGAGTGCACAGAGTTGCCGCATTAGGTCTTCCCTGGACAACCGGGAGATTGTGGATTGTCAATGCGTTCATTGCAATGTCCCGCCTCTTGTTCGCGAGATGGCTCCCCTCGCGTCCTTCCCGCACTGCGGCAAGGCACCTGGGGGACTTCCAGGTGAGCGTTCAGAATGTTCCCAGGGCACTGTTTCGTCAGCACGGGATCCAGGGAGGCAGGTAAGTGCTGCTCAATGTGGCCAGACTTACAGTCTCTGCCCCTGTCCCCCTTCAGGCTGCCCTACTGCTGGCACGGCGGTCAGCATCCTTTGATTCCTCAGCGACTTGACAGGAAGCTCTCCCCGAAAAATAAAAGAGAGGAGAGGATCTCTTTTTCTCTGTATGGAGCTGGACTCGATCGCTCTGCCCGCCTCGCCAGCGAGCGCGCAGGCCATGCTGAACTGCATAGATACATCAGGCACAAGACAGCGGTCCCTCTCAAAAGAGGCTCCTGGGGTATATGACAGCACGGCTGCATGCAAACATGCCGCTGGGCTGATTCATATGAGACAGCTCAGCACTGGTTACACGATGGGCTGCTTAGATGGGCAGTACCATGGCACACTTTGGACTGGCGTTTTCCCGCAGTGTAGCCACCTATTGGCCATGGCCAGGCAGGTCATAGTCAAGGACACGGGTGCCTCGCCCATGCAGCTTTGGCATTAACATAAAAATGCCTCGAGTTGTTAGCCGTGCAAGCACGGGACAGTCCGGACGGACAACACAGAGCGTCCACAGTCCACCCTCCCTGGAGAATAGCGCCTCAACCCCCAGGTAGTCCAGCTGATATGTAGCACTCCGGCGAGGCCAAGACCGATTTCTTCGCCTTCCCCGAGTCTGCCCATTGCCTGCTGTTTACCCTCGTTCGGCGGGGATGCACTCGCACAGCTGGTCTCCGGGACTTAAGTACGCCTTCCACAGTGAGCCTACTTGCACAAATGTGTAAATTCAGGCAGGAACAAGGAACAGATCCTCGCGGGAGCTCCTTCCTGGAAATCCCCTGAAGGAAACTTCTCAGGGGATTGGGCACCTATGGCAGCCGCATCCCACAGGATGCGACAGACTTCTCCTAAGCGGGAAGCCCCCTCTACGAGCTGGTGCTGAAGGACAGCGCCTTTCAGTGCGCTGGGCTCTACTAAAGAGGATAGGAGACCCAAAAAACCTCTCTGTCTACATAGAGTGCCTTGAGCTTGGTCCGGCTGAAAACCCGGCCAGCTGTGCCCAGGGTTCCTACTGTGTCTTCACGATTAGGTAGGAACCCGCAAGCTCTGCCCCGGGAGGAGGCAGACTCAGTTGCTTGTCCTGTACGTGCTTTGAGAAAGCGTCGCTACTCTGACCGCACTCGGAGCGTCAGAAGACTCCAGCAGCTCGGATTGTGCTACTGCAGACAGCAGAAAGGGAATGCTGTCTCCAAACAGAGGTTAGCCCATTGGGTGGTTAAAGCCATTCCCTTTATACCAGGGAAGCCTTGCCTTAGGACTGGGAGCTCGCTCAGTGCCCTATTTTCTCTCAGTGTTCCCTTAACTGTGCGTAACTTGAGTCCTCCCTTCTCCGCAGTCGGACCTAGAGCAGAGTAGCTCCGGCTGTGCTTCCTCTGGGTCTCCTTCGCCCAGTAGGCGTGGCAACAAATCTCAATATTCCACAGTCAGCCAGAAGGCTGTGTTTCCCTGCAATTATATCCATAATCTTATCGATATATTGTTTCCTTATTCCACTTGCTAGAATTGTGTGTTAACTCATGTGCACCCGCCCTCAACCACCTGCTTCAGCACCACTGAAGGCAACTCTGTGTGCCCCCCGCCAGAGGGTTGGGAAGGTTACTTTCTCCTGCCGCGACTCTGAGGCCGCACTGACGCCGGCTTGGCTCTTCAGCAAAAACCTGCAGGTGCATTCCGCTCGTGCCCTCTTATACTCACGCAGTGATGAGGTGCACCTGAGCGCAATCAAATGCACGCCAGTATTCATTGGCCTTTTGTTTAAAGCTCAAAGACAATTGGTCTCTCTGGCGAGTTCCCATATTTAACGTCTCCGTTCCCTCCTTCAGGGAACTTGGAAAACATTCTTAACCTAGACGTTTTGAGTAATAGGTTGGATTCTGAAAATAGAGCAAGCAAGATGTAGATGGGTCTGTTTCTTCATCAAAACAGATTTGGAGAAATTTAGCATTGCATGGCAGTGAATGGGTGCCGTCAAAAAGAGAGACCAAACAGCTGATAAATACATCATAATAATCCACAAGTAATCAACATTAATCCAGTCCATTGATAAACATCTCTTGAAGTGAGAAGCTGCGTAATTGTAAAAAAAAAAACAGTATTTGTGTATTTGGTGTAATGCAAAGTTTCGAAGTGTCAGAAGCGCCAGAAGCGCCAGACTGTCCCTGCAGAGGTAGAATTGCTCCACTTTATAGTCTCTGTGCACAGCCAGCATAGACTACTCTGCAGGTTTTAGGACTCAGTTCTCTGTAAATGCACTGAACACACTTATTTGTGTTGAACTGTTCTTGAACAGCGTTGTAAATACAACTTGACACTGATTTCTAGTTACATGTCCTCTTTTGGAGGCACAAAGTAGTTTCACTTTCACAACTACAGAGAATACAGAGTTCCACCTTCTTTCTTTGCATAAACATGTGGGCGGTGAGTGAATATAAACCCACTCTGCGATGTAGAGAAGTGTTTACACAAGCCATTTTAGGGGGGGCATTTACAACTTTTATAAAGAATATCTCATTGGTTTTGAAACTTTGCAACTTTAGGGATCTTAACAGCTTGTAAGATTCCAAAGAGAAAGGGACATTTGAAATCACATCATATGACCCCTTTAAACCAACGCTTCTGGCCAAGTTCATAATCAATCAAAATGCTTTCTCCAGTGAATTTCATCCCGTCATGTCAAAATCTGTCGACATAACAAAATGGTTTGTAAATGCTTAATCTTTGCATATTTCTCTTCTGATTCAGACAAAAGGACTTTTTCATTGGCCAGAAGTGATGGTATTTAGTTTGAAATTTGCTTTCAAATTCATACTTTCCGTTTGTTTTTTCTCTTTAGCCGGATGGAGGCTAACACATTTGGACAGATGAATTCAAATTGACGTTAAACATGTTTACGTTCGATCAATCTCGTTGAAAAATTTGGCCCCATTTGTTTTAATTTCAGGACGTGCTGAAAAATTAAGCCTCAGTGAACAATCAGAAATGCAGTTTTTGCATCTGCTTGCTTTCATTTTTCTTCTAATGTAGCTGATGTAATGGATGTCAGAGTGTGCATAATTTATTCAGTTAGCTCAAAGGAGAACAAGCAAAATGGGACGCTTTGCCAAAAAAAAACAAAACAAAAAAAAGACGTTTAGAAGAAAGTGTTGTAACCTAGCCGTTTTCCCCATTCATAATGTTTGTTTAGACATTTTTCAGTCCATAATAATCCTCTAATCAATCATCATTTTCATAATATCCATGTTTTCCCCTTTATCAGCTGGAAACTGAAGGCAGCTAATGTAATGGACTCTGATATCTGTTATTTGTCATTGTGCTCCACATGTTTGGATGGTTCTAGTGGTAGTGAACAACCAACAGAAAGTAGATGCTGTTACTGTAACTACCTTCTTCAGTCATTCTTTTCACGAACAATAACAGATTTTGTGGTAACAAGCTGTTCTTTTAGTTTATTGTGTGTCTATATGATGCAGGCCTGTATGTTTAGGTCTTTGACTGATGCTGTTTTAGGAGCGGCAGAAAGGACCGTTGATAACCATCTGTAATTTTCTCACAGGTTGCATCCTATAATGACCGGAGTAGATAAAATGTGAGGCACTCGACCTCACAAGGCTCTGATGGCACCCTGACCCTTACCTCAAGGACATAACTCTCCCAACATGAATTATGATGAACCAGTGAAACACATGTTTTATTAGCATCTTGAGGTGAGAACACAATAATTAAACCTTGGTAGTTGTGTTTATTGATATTATTAAATAAATAGTTCAGCAAAAATGTAAAATTTGTCGTAATTTACTTACCGTCATGTTGTTTCAGACCTGTACGAGTTTCTTTCTTAAGTTGAACACAAAAGAAGATATTTAATTGCAGAAGAAATAAAAACGGGGACATCAGTAAATTTCACAAATTGCATTTTTCTCACTTTTTTTTTACTCTGTTTATGCAGTTTTTATGAATTTATTTTTCATTGTTAGTGATTTTAGTACATCAAGGTAAACTAAATAAAATAATTTAATAACTATAACTTTTAATAAAATAATAACATTATATTTTATTTCAGTTAACAATTTTATTTAAAATAATGGAAGTGTAATTTCAGTTTATAATATTTCAGTTAACTATAATAATGGAAGAAAGACTGAAATAGTATTTGTTTTGTACGCAAACATACTCCAGTAATGTTAATGTACAAATTTGTTAAATAATTTATTTTTAACAGTGTATAAAGTTACGCTGAAAATACAAATGAACATATTTTTTACTAAATTAATTAAATTTATTTTATAATTATTAACTATAACTTAATTCATTTTTTTTCATAATCCAAAATAGCTTTATTCTTGCACAAACAAACTTTTTGTTTATTTCAGATTTCAGACTTTCTCTGCGTTCATTATTTGCTTTAGCCTCTCGCTGACCTTAAGAAATGGCGATAATAATGTATAACCACCGGTGCTAATGATAAACAAGGCAAATCCTTGGCTTATGAGGCACTATGAAATGTTAATATTGAACAAGACAAATCCATTTCATCTACCCGAAGAAAAATAAACAGATGGTGGTTTCAAAGGTCAATTACGCTGTTGATTTTCTCGCTTTCAATTTTACGTTTAGATTGAGTCAATAGGCTCTGTATCAATAGCGAACACGGGTTGTCCCTCAATCCGAAGATTGCAAAAACAAGGATAAAATGCCTCCCTGCATGCCTGCTAGAGTAATATACATCTTATTTCAAAGCTTTCTCTCAGCTAGGTGAGGTTTGTCCACATTGGCAATAGTGGGGTCTCGGTGGGGCCACACAAAACATTTATGCCTCTTTATTAGAATTATATATCTGTTTTTATGCAGCTACCTCTGAAATATTTACATGAGCCAGGACACAGGGGGTTCGGGGGGCTCACAAAGTGCCCACAATTCAAAAACAATAAAAAGCGGAGCAGACTCCTCTTTATGGCTGCCATTTGACAAAGTGACTGGAGGCAAAAGATGATTTTATCGACTGAACGGAGGGCACCATTTCTACCTCTGTCAGCGAAGCCTTTTAGGGCTGTTTTTATGGATTGTACTTTAACACCGCCTCATGGTAAATGCTGTCTTTTTCAACTGAACGTGTCACATGGTTTGATGAATCTTTCTGGAATGAGGACACTTTGAGTTTGATGGTACGTGTAGGACCTTTGACTGAACAGCTAAATGTATGATGCTGACCGAGCTACAAATCGTTTTGTTTCATGTTTAGTTTTCTCTCTCTCTTTCTCTCTCTCTCTCTCTCTCTCTCTCTCTCTGTGTGTGTGTTTTGTTATTTATAGTTAAAGGTGGATTTATCTGAAATATATATATAAAAATATCTTAATTTTTAAGTTTGGAATTGAAAATAAAGTTTGTAAGAAAGAAAGAAAGAAAGAAAGAAAAGAAAACAATTTGAAGTTTCTTATGATTATTATAGTTATGTTTATATCATAATAAATTATAATAATTGAACACCACATTTTTATAATACATGACATTTTATATTAAAATAATAATTAATAATAATAATATAAATAATATATTAAAATAGAAAACTAATTGTAATAATATTTCAGAATACAGTATGTATATATAAATATAACTGCATGAATTAATTAATATTTATGAAAAAAAAATTATGTTAACTATTTTATACATAACATAAAATATAAGAATATAAATATACATGTAAATACTTGTAAATATTTTCAAATACTATATGTGTGTATTTACATGTATGTATATATATATATATATATATATATATATATATACACAGTATACATATTATGTAAACATAAGTTTTGGTTGTGATTAATCACGATTAATCGTTTGACAGCGCTAATATTTATTAACAATATTTCTATACATATATTTAACAGATTTCATGGTGATCTCCATTAATATTATACCTTATAAATCAATTTATAACATAAAAACATAACATATCTTTATTTAAATATATAACATTATCTAAATCATGATGTCATTATTTTAACAAAAGATCCAGACAAATGTTATATGCATCATTCAGAATTCAGAAATGTGTGTACTGAAGTAACTTTATGCTTTAATTGCATTTTTAAATGCATTTTTAAATATATAGATAATAATAATTTTAAAAAGCATGTCACTCTGACCATGTCCAAACTATGTGAAAATATTCCAAAGATTTTCTGTCACTATAAATTTTGGCAAATCTATTGATTATACAGTTTTACTTCTCGGAGCATGTAGGTCATGCGTGCGATCAGACATTTGCTGCTCATTCCTAACCAATGAGTAGTTTAATTTTGAATGAATAACTCTGATCATTATTTTTCAATTTTAAGTGTCTGGCTCTAAAATACTGAAGTCGTTCACTAGCGACGCATCCAATACTCTCGACACCTGCATCTCATAATACTGTAACCGCTCAAAGGAGAAAACATTTCAAACGCAACACGAGAAAACAATACTGTTCTTTTTTCCCAAAGAAGCCGCTTTGAAGATTTTTAACGGGCTTCTTCCTTCTACGCGACAATTAAATGATAAACATCTCTGCAGTTTAGTTCCCTGTCTGTCCCTAATAAAGATAACTGATGTTTGCAACCCAAAGAGCTAAAACCATTACGCGCGCTCTACTCTGTGGGACCTCTCCGATAACAATATCTTCAGTGCTAGTGGAGCATTAGATCATGAGTGAGTCTAAGCACTCTGACTATTTGGGTACAATTCCTCTATAGAGAGATGCCTGGCAGGCATTCTCTAATGCCCCTCCTAATGACAGCGTTATAACGAGAGGCTAAGCACTTTGGAATGAACTCACAAGGCAGCAGAGAGAGAAGCGAGAGCTGGGATCTGGGGGTGCAGTGCTAGTTGTCTTGGTGACGTGGACCACCCTCTCGTTATTAAGATCTAACTGTCTCCATAACAACCTTATATTGTCTGGGATATTTATGGACCACTTCTTAAACTCTTTTTTTCATCCTTTTCTTCTAGGGGTGTTTACTTTGATTCACATCTATCGATATATCAAGGTTTTATTCTGGGATATTTTCATATGTCTGCATCTAGTCTTGAGTTTTACTAGCGAGAGGCAGATTAGCTTAACAATTGTGCCACTTCTTCATGCAGTATCTCTGCACAAAATCTGTTTTGTTTAACCGCTGCTGTGATGGAATGGCAATGACTTCAAGTACTCCTGATTCACTATCTAGTGCATTGTGAGGATTTAAATCATTTCAAATCAAATCAATTTTTATTGGTTTGGTTTGTTTTTTTGGTTTCAAGCTTATTACAGAAATAGCAAGGAAAGAAAAGGACATGTGGCCAGGTACGGTTTCCCATACTAATAATTTGTTCTCTGCATTTGACCCATCCAAGTGCACACACACAGCACTGAGAAGTGAACAACCTCACACACACACCATGAAGTCTAACTCCCTATCCATTAGACCATGACTTTTTTGTACATTGTGTTTTTTTTATTTATGTTTTGCACATTGTTATTTCCGGCATAGTACGTATTTATATGAGGTGGCAAATTCATGCTAATTTGTGCTAATTCATACAAATTCGTACGACCTCACTCATACGATTTTGTCAATTGCCCCATTGATTGGTAGGTTAAAGGGCGGAGTTAGGTGTAGGGCATTCATACGAATTGGCAACTCGTAAAATACGTACGATTTAGCAAAAATCATATGAACTAGCCCCCTCGTAAAATATGTACGAATTGATGTGAGACTGGGCTCGTTATTTCCTATTTGCTTATTATATTGTTTTTGAGAGAGAGAGTTTTAGTAATTTTGTTGGATTTCTTTTATACAAATATATTAATATATTGCTTATATACTTATTTTTATAAATTTTTATATTATTATTATTACTTTAATATTATTATTATTATTATTGCTTTTTTCATATATATATATATATATATATATATATATATATATATATAGATAGTGTATTTTAAAAAATAATTTATAGTTTTAGGTCTTGATAAAAGAGTAATGTTGGTGAAATACAATTACAATACAATACATACATATACATACAATAGTTTAGAAGTGGTGAACAGATACAGTATAATGCAGTTCTATATCATGGCAGCAGTAATTAAGCAAAAGATCATCAAATGTTTAAAATATTAAGCACTTTAATACAAACAAATATGCATGCAGATTCAAATACTGTGGATCAAGTTGGTTCATGTAAGTATGCCTTATTGTGTTAAATTCGATTAAATTACATTTTTATAAATTTTGTATTTTTTTGTCACGTTTTTATGTTTGTTTGTTTGCTTGCTTTATTTGAACAAGCTTCAGAGCTTTGATGTTAAATATAACTTCTATTCCTGATGCCACAATAAGACTTTCCTCCTAGATACTGAGCTATAAAAAGTAAGCTGTAATATTTTTCATTGTACAGTGGCATGTGAGGCCAAGTTGTTATGTTCTTGTACATGTCTGAAGTGTGCACGAACAACTTAAGTTTTTCCTACTTCAAGAGTATTCTGCACTTCGGATGTACCTTAAGAACAAACATTATTGCAGTTCACGCTATCTGCAGCTCAATAACAGATTCTCTAGTGGCTTTTCATTTCGCCTCCTACATAGTCTGAATGTTCCGTGATAAGGAGGTTCTGTGTTGATTGAGTTTTTACCTCTGCGGGATTTCAGACCTTTACGCCTGACTCGGGTTTAAATGAGTTCACTCAGTTCACACTGACACACACACACACTTTTGATGAACGACTGCAGTGTTTAAATGAATTTATACTCTTCCACATTACACACTGTTTTTTAATCTCGCAAATCGGGGTTGCTGTAAAATCCAAATTTATGCTTTGCTTACAGGATTTACTGAAGATTTTTAGCATTGTGATGCTATTTTAATAACAATAGCACACAGATCGACCTCATGCGACCTTTAACTAACTACGATTTTGAACGGTCAGAAATGATGAGTTACTGTGACCTGGGCATGTACTTACTGGATGAGATTCACCGATGTAAACTCTTATGGGTAACTCCAATGCCCTCTTCTAAACACAGACGCAGGCCTCCCCTGAGCAGGATCACATGGTTTTCTGGACAGAGCTCCAGACACAGGAACATCTGCTCTACTTCTCCTCAGACTGGGGCCAAATCTCCAACCTGACCAGACTGCACACAGCAGGTCGGCATGAGTAATGCACACACAGGAGGTCAGCTATTGCGTAACACACACACAGGCCCAGACAATTGCATACACATGCACACACACATAAAGTGACTCAGATATACTGTAGTGTTCATAATCCAGTCTGCCTTATATGCTCGGGAATTCTGCTGTATACATATCACTTCGCAAACAAAGTGTAATTGCAGTCAAGCAAAGAAGTAATATGCTGCTAATAATTTATAGATGATTCTATTGAAGGTGCTTCAGTAGGGGTGGTGGTAATATTGATATTACTCAATTAATATCACTATAGTTAATGCAGTACTAACAATGAAGAATGTTAATTCTTCCATATGCAAATACATTTATCCTATGTTATGAAAAGTTATGCTAATTAAGTGTGGACAGTTGTGTATTTATGAATTAACATTAGATTAATAAATGCTTTGGAATTTGAATGTTTATTGAATATAAATGATCAGTTCATGGCACTGAATACATTATCAGATTTAACTTAGAATAATAGAATTTAATATATTATGTATTAAAATTATTGCCATTATTTTTATTGTAAAGTGTTAATTATTGCAATTAATATGCAACTGCATTTGTATTACCAAATTAAACTTTATGATAAAAATGTTGTAGTGTTAATCAATTAACTAAATATATTTTTTATTACAATTATTATTGTCATTTTTTTATGTTTAGTCACTACAAATTAGAAAATGTAGTTATGTCAGCTATGAAGGAGACTGCACTGAAATAAATCAGTCAATTGTTGTTGTTTTTTTAACTTGTCCGAGTGAACTGATTCACTAATGAATCTGACTTCCTATGTGCAAGGGGAAGTATATTATTTTATGTGTGCAGTAAAATGTGGCAAAAACAGCGAAGTAGAGTTTATTCTCGCTACTTATTGTAACAAATGGCTTCTTCCTGTTTTCAAAACAGCTATAATACTGGCACACCACAGGAAGAGTAGTACTTTAACTCAGTAACTCTGCAGCACTGAACACAACACTGTCGATAACATTCACAACAATGTGGTGAGGACAAACCACTGCATGCACACACATCATTTGCAGGAATATTATAACCGGCAAAATAGCAATTTCTGCTTCAATTTTTCCCTTCGTATATCGTCCGCTTTCGACCCGTCTCTTCATAACCCCCCACCCACCCTCACTCTTTTCTGAGTCGCTCTTTGTCTGACAGGGTGCGATGTCATTATCTGAAGGATAGAGAAATGTTCCGGTATGCTGTCAATTGCTGTCTCTTTCCCATCACCAAGGTGCTTTTCTCTCACATTCTGGGTCGCCGTCTCTTTCTTGCTGCCTTTTTCCCTTCTTGCTTTTCTCCTATCAATATTTCAGAAGGAGAATGGACAATTTTGCCATAACTTGTTTTGGTGGAGAGGAAAATTGCCAACTATTTGTTAAACCGTTTTGAAAGCTTTTGAAGACGTTGCTGATTTCCCCCAGTAATAAAGTATTGACTTGCATCTTATTTCACTGTCATTTTCATCCTTTTTTTTCGTTTACCAAAGATGCATGTGCAGAGGACACATCTTTTTAAATTCATATCTTTTTTGTATATGAATATTGATCTAAAGGTTAATTATGAGCCAATATTTTAAATGCAAGTTTTAAATAATAAATATTTTTTGTAAAATAATTATGTATGTTAAAAAAAAAAAAAAGTTTATTTTATATCTCTTAATAATGCTAATTATTACTGGTTGATTAATGAATGCTGTGGGGGGAAAAAAATTGGAATTGTCTATTCCAAAACAAAACAAGCAACTAATAAATAACTGTAACTTTGTATTAGATGTATGTATATAAAATTCATATACTTTTATATAACTTATAAGATAAGTCACTTATTAAAACTTAATGCTTTCAAATGAATAATACAAGTTTTTGTTTACATAATATATGTTTGTGTACTGTTTATTATGTATAAAAACCCATTTGTCAGCTATATATTTTGAATTTTTTTACAGACACATTTATAAAGTTATAATATTATATTCTATATAAAATATATTTAATATATAAACAACATATTTTTCTTAAATATATACATGCATGTGTTTGTATGCAATTAATCGCGATTAGTCATTTGAAAAGAACTATTAAAAATAAAATGATATGATTACAGATGTGATAAATGTGTCTATTTTCTATCTGTATGAAAAAAAATATTAGTACATGGTTGCCACTAAATAATTTTGACTTTACTGTTACAATGGAGGTCTACTGGAAAATTCAGTGTTTAAAAGCACAAAAATGTAGTGCTTTTTTAATGCTATAGAGGAGTTGAAATATTGAATAGGATATTGTACACAAGGTTAGTAATTGACATTATCATGTCAACACCATAAATATTTAGTAGTATTTTCCAAGTGTAATGTCCAATAGACTTCTATTCGTAAGCCCATTACTGTAAACACATTTTTTTCATACATCACGTCACATTGGTATTGAACCCAAAACATTGCTTTAAACTGATTTTAGGTAAATAATTGATCAACTCTGCTGAAATACCAGCATGTAAATGTAATGAACACATTTCCATCGTCTTTTGTTGATGTACTGAATGACACAGATCCTCCGGTGAGAGATATTTTTAGAGTGCACACGCTTCACTTCATTCTATTTGTCATTTACAAAGAACTTTCATGACCCAATACAGTCACACGGATCAAAGAGAAGGTGTGTGATACGTCTGAACTGCGATCTCATATCCAGCTCTCGTGTGAATTCACCAGTTGAATTTTATACAGCGATTCTTTCCTTCCCTCTTTAACATCTTCATTTCCAACAGGGCCCATAGAGACTCCCCTCATCCCATGAAAATGTATGCAGTTATTTGTTTGGGGGTATTTGTTGAAAGCATGCATAAAATATGAAAAAAAAAAAAGAAAAATCTATTCTGTGATGCAAGGCCTCCCACCAAACTGCAACATTGGCATTTCCATTTAAATTTTTAAAATCCCAAACACTATTTGTGAAAAAATGCAAATGCTGTATTAATATTCCACATGAAAGAGGAGCATTAGTCATGGATTATATAATTCAAATGAAAATGTTTTGTATTAGGTAACATTTGCAACAGAGAATAATGGACAAGGCGAGGCAAGGCGAGGAGAAGAAAAAACTCGAGCACAGCAGTTTTGCGACAGAGAAGCGAACGCTGCACATCACTACCATGATGACACCTTACAGAAACCACTGACATTGAAAAACAATGAGGAAAAAAAAAACACACCCAGGTCCGAAGAATGCTTCTCTTTTTTTTTCTCCTGGAAGTCAGTTTGGCTGTGTAGCGGAGCAGAGCGCGGGCCGGAGCATCGCTGATGACACAGTAAAAACTGATTCATAATTAAGTCAGACCAGCCGAGCTTCAAGCTCCCATTATGAGGGCCGAGAATACATGTCCATTAAGAGCCACTTTACGCTGCACTGGGGAGAAGCTGCTGCTCTTAATGATGAAGTTAGCTATAATTTAGCCTTGTGTATCATGGTTTTTCTTTCTCCCAAATGCTGGCATAATGGCTTTATTGATGGAGTCGGGGATCATAGTCTTATAGCCATGTGTGTACACTTTACATACGGTCCAACAGTATTTGTATTTAAAGCATGGTTATTAATGGGTTAAAAACTGAACTTAATTACAACATATGCAGATTACCTGATGAAATCAATCCAAAGTAATTCCAAAATTCCCCCAAAATAATATTGGACTACATTTTACTTGAAAAAAATTTCAGTTCCCCTTCAGTCGAGTTCACTTCGACGTTACATATGGGATCTCGCATGAGAGACCAATCGCCTTCGAGT
>JAUMHP010000078.1:4563217-4577360 GCA_032361065.1 Enteromius trimaculatus | reverse complement strand
ATGCGAGATCCCATATGTAACGTCTCCGTTCCCTCCTTCAGGGAACGTGGGTTACCGTTGTAACCTTAGACGTTTTTCTACTTTCAAATTTTACCTTTATTTTTTATTTTTTTTGTAATTGTTTCTACACCAATTTTTATTGAATACTGTACAAGTTAATATTAAACAATTAACAAACAATTCATATTAATATTAAACAACTTTAGGTCACATTTGTGAAATATCACTAATCTTTCAAACCCTTTATGATTTAGATTTTTAAGATTTTTAAAATATTTGAAGTTAAATCCGAACTAACTGTAGCACACTTTCAAGCCACTAATTATCTCATGGGGTTCTTGAATGAATCAGAGTTTTGAAGGAATCAGTTGAGGGAATGATTCAATGACTCATAAAAACAGCAGTCCGGAAACATCTCTTTTTAAGTACTACTATTCATTCCATAATTGCTTATAATAATATAATTGTAAGGAAGCGGACTGGACAACCGTTACATCCACACCAGGCTCCACCCTCACAGACCACAATCACAATCACCAGAGTTCTAATTACACACCTGTCATCATCACCTGTTCCGGATCATTTCATATCATTTCATTTCATATCATTTATAGCAAAAATGGACCAGGACCACCTCTGATGTCCCCTTTAAGAAATATGTGCATTACATCCGTGTATGAGCGAGTGAGAGAGAATAAATATTGTATGATGAGGATGAGGTAGTTGGCCAGAGGTTGATGACTAAGCAGTTTTTTTCAGCAAAATGTGAGTGCTTGTAGAAGACAGAGATACAGTGACAGAGAGAAAATAAGGTGTAACATGGTAAAATACAGCTAGAGTTGGAACTCAGCCCAGTGTACTTATTAATACTTACTCCTTGGGGTCGAAAGTGGATGAGAAGTCTGACATGGTGATGTCACCCGGTGCGAAATATGACCTACACGCACGCAAACGTGTGCGCGCGCGATGCTCTCCCACATTACGATCCATCGGCTGGGATGTCACGTCACTTATCTTAAGCAATGCAGAGATGTTGCAGGAGATGATAACACCGAGCCTGCCTGAAAAACGCTGACTGCTTGGATTCACGAGCGACCAAAACATCAAGAATCACAGCTTGGGTACCTTTTAAAGTTCGGTGGAAATGTTTGGGAAGTGAAAACCGAGCCGTGTGCCAAGTTCTTGATTAGCTGCATCAACACTTACAACTCTTCATTTGCGAATTTGGAGCGCTTGACAAATTACACTCCAACTATTGCGCTCGCAGCCTCGACTCGACTAATTACGTTTAATTATTTAATACTTCCAATTTTTAACTTTAGGTTCTTAGTTAACTTCTCACTTCAGAGTATTAATTTTCAATTTTCATAGTGAATGAGCATGTACAAAGTGTGCGCTTTTTTTTTTTTAATGAATTCCGGATTATAACGTGCACTCTCCTCCCTTCTGAGGGGCTCAGGGAGCGCGCGCAATCTCTTGATAATGTTGATGAGAGCATTATAGGTAATGACTTCAACAATAGCAACAGTCATACTCATTTTCATTTTCGTGATTGCGTTCAGTCTAACGTAAAGCCCTCCTCTCCTCTGTTTGCAAGACGATTCAACTGAGAGCTTCCCTTAAGGGAGCAGCTTCTGATCTCATCCATACTGCATCATTCTGTCAACACGAACGTCTTGTTGCTGCCATTCACGCTGCGACTACACGCTTTCTGTATCCTCTAGCCCTGAAATATTCGTCTTTAAATGCATATGCGTTTTTGTTTGAACCTACTTCTCTTTTTTCCTACCCCAACACCCCCCACAACTGTTTGTCAGCCCCCATTTACGAAGAGGGAACATCTATTTTAAGCTCTGCGCCATAGACCAGCCACCCACACGCTGCTAGTGAGAGAGAGGGAGAAGAAGCAGATAAAAGAGTGAGAGAGAGACTAGCACATGTTATCAGAGGAGCAGAAGCACTGGGGGGAGAGGAACCGAATGAGGGGGTTAGTGTATGTGTGTCAACAGTTCATCAAAAGCAACAATGCTGTTGGCACAGCAACAGTTTATTTAACACAGCATACACATAGGCAGATGCATTACAGATGATATGTTAGATACAATCCAGTCAGCGTGTGTTCTCAAACTTTCTCCAAACGAAAATAAGAGAGGAAATGGAAGTGTCCGGAGTTTTCAAACTCAATGCCTTTTTCATTCTTCCGAGGAGCACAAAAGAAGACAATTTTCCACGCTCTCTTCCATGCAATTACTGTACACTGAATGGAGACCAAAGCTTTCAAGCTTGAAAAAGGATGCAAAATCACCATAAATGTAACCTATATGACTTAATAAGGGATTGGGAAACATTTAAAATAAAGTATTTTAAATACAATTTGTGAGAAAGTTAATATTTTGTATAAAAGGTCAGATTTTCTTGCTTTATTGAAGCCCAGAGTGCAAGGAATACAAAAGAAGACTTCATGGATTGAAGGTTTTTAAACCTAAAAACACACAAAATCTCCTAAACCAGTGTTGCACTGTAAATCCTTTACCTACTTTGGTCTTTCTGGTTAAAAATGACCAGCCTTTTTAAAACTGCTTCTCTAATTATGCTATATAACAAATATCAATACCAAATCTTGGATTCAGTTTTTTGCTTTTCAGCTTCTTTACATTCAGTCAGCAGCACAGTATTTCTGTTTGGAACATATTGGTGGTAGGCCTCTGATATTGAGCTTATACACATTTTTGAGTAAAAAATATTTTGGCAATATTCACTAATGTGCATCAGATCAAATCAGTAAAGCCTGCGTTCAATTACTCCCAAAAAATATCTACAAAACATTTACTAATTGAAAGGGTTTGTGCTGAAAGTTGATGAAAAGATTACAAACGATATTTGGTATTTTATTTTTGGTATGCTGGTCTCTTCGACTGGAAACACCTCAAGTGTAAAATGTTGGGGGAGGGTGGTATCCTAAAAAATACAGACATTATCCCATTTAGGGAGGGAACTTGTTATATCATCTGTAAAATTAGCATGTTTTAGTCCGATGCGATAACTAATATTTTCAGGAAAAAGAAAATCCTCTCTGGGTCAGAATGACCAGAACACAATATGAGGGCTAAAAATATCATAGCGCACCGTATTCCAAATGTTCTCATATCAGTTATTGTGAGAAATACTTTAGATATAAACCTATGCCATTTTTCAAGTTTTCCAATAAAGTTAAACTTTGTAGAATCATTTTGTTTAATAACTGTGAACTGAGACACTTAAAAGATATATAAAACATACATTTATCTGTTACTGAAATTGGACTATGCTTGTTCTAATAAACATGTAGAGGTAATATAGGTTAAATTAGAATATTTTATTTTAATTTAAATAAATAAAGACTTTGAGCTATCGTATGACTTTAGAAGTCAGAACAGTTCAAATACTGTATATTACTTTTATTAAGCTTGAAATCTGTGTAACACTAGAACAGGTAACACTTGTTAACTATTAACTACAACTTGTCTCTTAATAAATTCTTAATTTGCTGCTTATTAATAGTTAGGGAGTTGTAAAGTTTAGGAATTGCGTAGGACTAGGAATGTAGATTGTGCTTAATTAGCACTAATAGATGGCTAATATTCTAGTAATATGCATGCAAATATGCAACATAGGTGTAACTGTAAAATAAAGTGTTACCAAAATCTCTAATCATTATTAATTTTAACTTCATGGAAAAGTGCAGCCAGCATATTCTTCTAAAACTTTCCATTTGATTTTTACTGTAAATTTATTTTTGAGTGAACTATCCCTTTTACAGTCCTCTTGAGCACTGTATAATGGGTCTCAGCACCAGAAGGTAAACTATGACTGTGTGTATGAGTCTGTGTGCTTGTTCTTATCCTCGCATCACGCTATAACCACCAGGAAGATGACACAAGCTAAACTCTGCAGTTGCGAAGATGGCTTTTTCCTCGGTGTGCATTTCAGCACCACGGACAGCAGCAGAGTACAACAGAGCACGATCAGTACTGACCATGATTACAGCCCTCACAGAGCCTCATTTTGTCCTCAAGTGCTTTCTGATTGCCTTCAACCACTGTCTGTCCATCTATCTGACTGCTTTCTCACTCTGCCCATCGCAAAGCAGGAAAAGAAGGAAAGGTTATTTTCTCTCTCAACAAGTTTATGCATAAAAAAGTTTGATTGACTAGAGCTGTATAAAGTGGCCAGCAGCAGGGAGGTTCTTAGGATCAGGGGATATTTGGGGCTTAGCCCAGACATCTGTGGGTGCATATGGGGGTCATCCTTTGGATTATTGGAATATGATGCACTTCTTTTTGATTTTTTATGAAGTAAATATTTCAGTATTACTAGAGCAAAAACGAAAAAAAGATTTGTCTAATCTTCTCGGCCTCAAACCCACCTGAAGGTCACAACAAGTGGAGTTCAAAAGTATAAGAACACATTGAAACTTATGCTGTTTTTTTTTTTTTTACATTTTGAAATAAATAAATCTGTAACACTGAGAAACAAATTTAACAAAATGATTAAGCAATATTAAGTAACCAAATAGGCCAAGATCTTGGTGAGTTTACCTGTTCATCCGAACAGATTTGAAGAAATATATATAATAAATATGTAATTTCATCACTTGCTCACTAGTGGATCCTCCACAGTGAATGGGTGCTTTCAGAATGAGAGTCCAAACAGCTGAACAAAACATCACAATAAAACCAGAAGTAACCCATACCACTCCAGTCCATCAGTTGACATCTAATGAAGTAAAAAAACCTGTGTTAGTGTAAGAAAGAGACATTTTAATGTTTTTTTTTTTACTACTACTAAAACACAAATATCCCTAATATTGGTATTTTGTCCAGAAGCAATGATTTAAAGTTAAAAACGCCTTAATGATGGATTTGCTTTTAGTGTCATAAGATGTTAACTGATGGACTGGAGTCATGTTTTCATCAGATGCTTGGACTCATTCTGACGGCACCCATTCACTTCAGAGGATGAATTGCTAAACAAGTGCTGTAGTGATGCTAAATTTCTTCAAATCTATTCAAATGAAAAACAAAGTCTGCATCCTGGATGGCCTGAGAGTGAGTACATTTTCAACCAATTTTAATATTAGGGTAAAATATTATTTCAGTATTCTGAATTATTTACTAGTTATATGATCATTTTTGCCTTTTGTTGTGGCTAATACACATTACACTTTTTCATTATTATTATTGTTAGATGCTTGCAGTTCTATTTTAAAGTTAGTCAGCTATTACAGAGATTACTTTTTGAGGGGAAAAAAATAATTATAATTGTTGTTGCATTGCCAAACTTTGCAAGGCTTATGGCACCAAGCCTTAATAAAACACTTCTGCAAGAAACGCAAATAGCCAGGCTTGTGTTTTAAAGTTTGCCAACAAATGTCTTGAGCGCAGTTGCAGGTACTAAAGGTACTGTATTCCTTTTTTCTTTTAGAGTTAAATCTGTGAAATATTTAGTGCTTTAAACATGCCCGGTTGACCAACAAGTTAACAAACATAATTTTTTGTTGTTCTTGTTTGCAAAACAGACTGCTGCCCCTTTATTTGAATGCTGCCAGCTTTCGTTATTTGAAGCTACATGCCAGATTTTATGCCAATAGTCAGGAGTCTGTTTTGCGAGATTAGGTCTGACGTTAGTAGCAGTATTACAGCTCTGGATGATTTTATTAGTGGCCAAAAAAGGCATGAAAAGTTACTGGGAAAGACAAGGTAATATGAAAACATTCAGAAGCCCATCCCTAGTGCCGCCCATCCTCAGCTGTCTCTCTGTGGATAGTGAGTAACTGAATACAGCTCCATGATTCAATATGGAAAATTATTCCGTTCCATTGTTTTGATGTCTATTCATGTTATGCTGCCAATATCCTTTGCATGCTATGCATCATATGCACAGTGTACCGAATACATTACAGTATCAAATATTCATTTAGATGTTGGAATGTGTGTGGATGTGCATTTTATATGTTTCGTTTGTGTGCTAACTTTGCATTTTCATAGCTTGTGTGACCTAAAGTCATGTGCGTGTTTGAGCAATGCTGGGGGAAGCTGTACTGCCAAGCTACTGGTGATTTAAAGTAGCTAAACTACAGTCAAACTAGCCTTAATTGTTTATTTATTTACATTCAATATTGTAATTAAATTGGCAACACTAAAATGAATATTGAATTGGAATAACATGAAGAAAAGTTGGTTATACTACTGTTCAGAGAAATTCACAATCAGCAATAAACACATAATTTCACCATTCAAGTCTAATTATGCATATTTATTCCAATATGTAGAATGTATGATATGTAGAATACATCCTTTCTCTGCTGATAGACATATTTCTCCAAACTAATGTCAGTACGCTCAAGACAATTAATGAAGACATACATCCATGTCCATACATATATAAAGAAAATATTCCTTAAACATTCAAATATATATATGGGATGCTAAAATAATATGCCTATTCAAAACATATTCCTCACACGTTAATGCAAATTTTCTAAATCACTTGAAGGTTGGGTTACATAATTCCAACAAAGTCCTGCCACCTAACCTTCATTTATCCTTCACAGATCCTCATTTCAAATGCATTTTCTTTCTCTCTTTTTATATTCCCTTCATTTTCCCTTGTGTTTCGCACACCTGTTCAGCAGAGGTGTGGCATCAGACTGAAGATTCACCCCCGTCTCCTCAAGGCCACCTTTGACGTGAGGCAGAATCCTGTTTGTGGGCGGTCGGACCTGCGGAGATGGAATTCTCTATTGGAGATTGGTTTTGGAATTTGAATGGAAGTGTGGGACCCTCGGCTTGAATTGGCGAGATTGAAGTGAGATGGGTTTTAGAGGATGAGGTGGAGATGAGGTTGACCTTGACCTTTTTATCCCTCCCATCTCAACGGCACTTCCTTTTGTCCCGCCACCGCAAATGTACTTTTAACATTGAGCCTGAGAGTTAGTCTTTTTAAATCTATATCTCTTTTCATCCATCGTCTCGCTCTGCTCTCTCACTTTCTCATTCTGTCTCTTTCTCACTCCGTATGAGTGTGAGCGAGCATGTGTGTGTGTGTGTGTCTGTTGACGCATAAAGGGCCCTCTGTGCCCCTGTACTGACGTTGTCCGTGAAGAAGTCGGCCATTCAGAGTGAGTCAGATTTCCTGATTCGGAGCCAGGACCATGCCGCCACGAGACGCTAGTGCATGAGAGATTTTGTGGGGGTGTGCATGTTGTATGATGCAATAGAGCACGTGTTTTCATTCTTATGCTTTTTACAAAACCTTTCAGCAAAAAGCAAAGGTCCTGACTAAACAGCACTTTACTTCACAACATCGAAATGTCTCTCTGATGACACTTTCACCACATTTCACAGGTTTCCTTGAAGTTTATAATATCCTCATTTTTGAGAATTCCATGAAGTGGTTCTCAGCTGATTTTGCTTCATGCTCCACATTGTATATTTCATACAATCAAGTTATCCATAGTATAAAATGTCAAAAATGTACTTAAAGTAATAGTTCACCAAAAAATATAACTTCTGTCATGAATTACTCAAGCTCATGTCATTCTAAAGCCGTAAGACTTTTGATTATCTTCGAGACACAAATTAAGACATTTTAAATTAAATCCAAGCCCATTTCAGTTGCATTGCTGTGTATGGAGGGTAAGAAAGTTTGATTGAGTAATTAATGGCATAATTTTCAAATTCATACCTATGTTTTTTTTTTTAAAGAGGTGGCAAATTTGTGCTAATTCATACGAACTGGCTACTTGTAAAATACGTACGATTTAGCGAAAATTGTATAAATTTGTACGACCTCACTTGTACAAATTCATACAAATTGGCCACCTCATAAAATATGTACAAATTGCCGTGAGATTGGGCTCATGCTGTACATACATTTACATTTGAAGGATACAGTTTAAAAAAATTACATTTAAATCCTGAGAATGATGGCGTCGTAATATTTGCATATAAAATTGAGATCATCTTTAATTCCTTGAAATTGTTTACACAGCATGCATAAGGCTAAAAGGATCTACAAAACGAAGTACTAGCGATTCAAGGTGAATTCAGTGCAGAAAATTACGAGAGAAAAAAGGGAATAAGAAAGTATGAGGGATTTTAACACAGCACTGCCTTGCGCACACTGTAATTTCACCTGAGGTGAAGTGGAACGCAAGTATTTGTTTTCACAAGACAGCAAAGGAAGCCACTACAAACCAGTACAAACATTCTGAAGATTCCTGCACGTTCTAAAAAGAAAAGAAAAAAACCCACGGTTGATCGCCCAGAGAGCTCTTTCTGCTTTCTGCATGCATAAGGGGCCTACTCATCAAATCCTGGCGGAAGTGTTCAGTGAGACGGAGCCCAATTCTGCCAAGGTACATCAGTATACTAGACCTGTCAGGAGGCTGCATGCAGCAGACTTCTTGCATGACCTGCAGCTCACTCTATTGTCACATCCTGTATTGCCCTTCGGGTGAAGAACTCTGATTGGCTGAGGCGGGTATAGCCAGGCTGTCACATGCTCCTGTGAGGGGAGTGTGAACGGGCCTCGGGCTAGAAGAGGGGGTGCATGCAAACAGGTAGAACACAGACAACTCTGACCTGGGGGTAGGTCGAGAATACACATACATATGCATAACAGTAGAGTGTGGAAACAGACATGCAAGACAAAAAGCCAAACATGTGTATCGACTGTTTTTAAAAGTTCACCCAAAAATACAATACTGTTCTCATTTACTCAACCTCATGCCATTCCAAATTGTGTGTGATGATAGATTTGTGTGGGAAAGAGAGCGATAATCTAAATGTGCTAGACACGCTTATGTTTGACAGCAATTACACGTGATGATTTGGTGTCAAATGAAGCTCAAACTGTTGCACATAGCACTAACAATGACAAGTGAAATTTTCAAAAGCAGTTTACTCCAGTCTTGTAACATGATCACGTGATCCGTCACAAATCATTCTGATGTGCAGATTCTGTGTTCATTATTTATAATTTGTATTGATTCATTGATCAATAGAAAGTTTAAAAGAACTTTTGAAGAAGCATTTGTATAAAATATGATCCTTTTGGATGTTAAAAATGTTATGATTACGTGTTTTATTTTTCATTCTGTGGTGGAAATGGCTTCCACACATTGCAGTGTGTAAATGATGATGGCAATTTAATTTTTGAATGAACTGTCCCTTTAAATCCCAGCATCTTCAAATAATTATAAAACCACTTCCAGCCACCTTGATCGTGTAATAACCTCTCAATGGAAGGTGAAAGCAAGCGCAAACACATATGCGCACACAAAAATTGCAATTTCACATTTTATCACTGCAACACAGAGTGCTGGATCACAAAATGAGACTGTCCGTTCCTTTTGCACCGTGGTTTTATTATCTCTCCCATTCTGCTAACATTTAATATGCCCTGAGGATGCAAGAGAGGGGAAAAGAGAAAAAGATGTGGCCTTGGTTAGTAGGAAAGGCTTTTGTTTTCTTAATCACATCTCTCTCTGCTCGCGCTCTCTCCTTCTCTCTCTCTCTTCCTCTCTCTCTTATCAGGATGACAAGTGCCATACCATCCTGTGAGATGTGCCAAGACAGAATGAGCATCTGTCAAAACACGTCGGTCCCAGCGGACGCTTCGCTGATGGACGCAGACATGCAGGAGAGAGAAAGACAGACCAAAAGAGAGGGAGACGGACAAGGGATGGCTGGAAAAAGTGGTGGATGATTTGGATGGGTGGGGTCTTGTACTCACCTGCTGCGCCCACCAGCATCCTTGAACCCCGTTTCACCTCCATCTCTGCGAGAGGTGAACGCAAAGGTCCTCCACACTGCATCTTCCTCTCTTTCTCTCTCCATTTTGATTGCGCACGGCTACAAGCATACTAATGAACTCCACAATGGAGCAAGAACAAGAAGAGAAATGGAAATGAACGCTGCTGCTGAAAATACAATTAAGTAAAAACAACACATTTGGTTTCTCTTTGCAGTCCAGTGCATCTACTCAATAGCCGTGGCATTTGAATTGCAAAGGACTATTAAATATTGCTTGTGCAAATGCAACGGTCGGGCAAATTAACTCAGTCCCAGAGCAGGTTTTGCCTCCTTCATGCTAAACCCAAAACCGTTTCAACAGGTCCACTCACTCTCCAGAAAAACTATACTGGAAAATGGATTTTTAATATGTTGTACCGTCATAGCTCAGGAAATCTTGGATATGTTTTAATTTAGTTGTAAAATAACTAAGAATAGACATGAAGGAGTTGTGACTTATTGATAAATCATCAGTATTTTTTGTAGTTTCTAGTAAAAAAAAATAATAATAAAAAGAACTTGACATAAATTGTTAACACATATTAAGACTTGTTTTTAGGAAATTATATATATATATATATATATATCACAATTAATCAAATTAAAAATCATTTATTATTTTTATCTTACTGACTAAATATAATTAACACTGTATATATACATATAGCGTACTGTTAAATGATTTAACGCATTCAAAATAATTATTTTACTTAATATATCTGTTTAATGTGTATATTTATTATGTACTGTATATATAAATACACACACAAAAAACATTAACTTTTATTTATGCACATTACAACCTTAACACGCATCCTAGGCTGAGGACAACTTATATAGGGGAGGCAAAAAAAGCAAACGAGCAGACACATCTGAACATAATTAGACAATTACCAAAACTGGGTCATACACACAGACAGAGCACATGGGGAATGAAAACAATAACAAAACAGTCCAGGGGGCGTTACATAGCTACTGCATATGTGTGTATTTATCAACACAGTCTCACAACCAATTCGTACATATGAGGTGCCAAATTCGTACTAATTCATACGACCTCACTCGTACGATTTTGTGCGATTTGTCTAAAACCCTGTGACAGGTCGGTTTATGGGCGGGGTCTAGGTTTACGTAAATCGTACAAATTCATACGAATTGGCATCTTGTAAAATGCACATCCTTCGAAAATCGTATGAATTCGTAAGAGTTACCTACCTCGTAAAATATGTACGAATTGCTGTGAGGTCAGGTTGGTATTTATATATACACAAAAACTAAAAATATACACAATACACACAAATAATTAGGAGAATAAAACTTATTTTGAATGTGATTCATTGCGATAAATCGTTTGATAGCACTATATACTGTATAGAGTTTGTGAATCATATTTAGTCAGTAAGATTTTGGGGGGAAAAAATCACTTTTTTTCAGCAGACATTTAAAAGTAACATTTATAATGTTTTTTTTTTTTTCAAATAAATGCTCTTCTTTTGAACTTTATCACATAAATAAATTACACTTACTGTATTTTGATCAAACACATGTTGCCTTGGTGACCATAAGAGACTTAAATAAATTGTAATAAACGACATTAAAAAACATTTTAAAGACCCCAAGCTTATGAATGCTAGATTGTATTTAACATACTACTCGCCAAAAAGTAGTTTTAGCATATTGAAACTCTAATTTCAATATCAATATCTTAATGTCAATTTAAAGCATCTCACTTATATTTACATTATTGTTTTTTACTGGAAAATAAGACAAAATACAGATGGCCATTGCATTTTTGCATGGTATCCAAATCACCAATCGCTCTTTTTTAAAGCATGCATGTAAGTCCAAGCCGTAGCCTACAGCCATGTTGTCTAATTAACGTGGACATTGCAAGCTGGCGAGTACACCATCCCCCTTCATTTCTCTACAAAAGCAAAACATTAGAAAGTCAAAACTAGAGCAAAACCTAGTTATTTTTGCACTTTACTAACGTACTGAAATAACACTTCAAGGGGCACATTGGTAACAACATCAGCAGTTTAGCAAAGGTAAATCTGCGTTTACTCATGCTAGGATTTGCAGTGTGTTTCCGCTGCATGTGCTGACTCCGTTCCTGATGGCCACAGGCAACGCAGGGTAAATTCACAGTGGGAGATCTCCTAAAAAGACAAAGTTACATTACCAATGCAAACACAAAGTAAAGCACACTACGCTGGAAGCGTTAATTACGCCCCCAGACACTCAGCAGCCTTGCTTACATTCCCAGCGTCATTCATTTATAAAATGACCCTTTCAATCATTCATCCGTTCATTCATTTTTGGTTATTTACAGATTGAGGGATAAATGCGCCGCCATCTGGAAGCAACAGGCGTCCCCTGATGTCGTGCCCTTGACAAGATCACGGCAAGAAAGTCTATAATCTAAAGTTGAGCATGGCTTTTCCGACCCGCTGTTTACATTGGCGCTGATTGAGCCGATCGGAGCTGTCCCTGAGGCGACGAGACTTATCGTTCACCACAGAGGACCCCAGAACTGACAGAAGTCTTTGCTTTTTTCCCCCCAAGCAAATTACAGCCAGGTACACTAAATGTTCCCATCATCTCACACCTGCAATACAAAGACAAACAGGGGACTCTTTCTCTCTCTCTTGCTCTCTCCGCAGGTCTGCTAGATCCTGCTTCATTAGACGTGCAGCTGTTGAGTAGAAAGGCGGTAGAATGAGAGAGAGAACCCAGGAGAGGCTAGCAGACATGTGACAGATGAAGAGAGAGAGAAAGAGAGGGAGCGAGAGAAAAAAGGGGAGGGAGGAAAACTAACAATGGCCTGTCATTCTGAGCGGCTGCCAAGCGATGCCCATAATTGATTGCTCGTCCCATTTTCAAAAGCTTTCTAGACACGGACACACACACACATACGCGCACACACACTGTTTAAACATAGACTATAGTAATAGAGGATGAATCTGTGCAAATCACAGACTCACACACCGTGAATTTGTGAAATGGAATATTCAGGTTTATAAAGGACAGCTCTGACTCGAGATTCTGATTGGATGAACTGTGTTTGAAGGCGTTATGATGCGGATAAATGCACACCTGTGACTGCACAATCTATATTAAATCACAAAGTTGCGACGTCGCTCTCCGACCATAAACAGCCTATTGCGAATCTGAGAGCTGTGTGGTCTTTTGTGGAAGAATAGTTTACTTTGTTGGGAAAATGAAATTTGGCTGTTGCTAACTTGTATGACTTTCATTTTTCTGTGTAACACAAAACTATTTCGAAAAGCTATTTCGAACAACTGTTTCAATTTTTGTTGTTGGTTTTTTTTTTCACACAATGAAAATCAGAGGGTCCAAAATGCCTTTTTAAACAAAACATGCTAATTAATTTAATATATATGCAGGAAGTGGCGCTAATGGCTAACTAAGAAATTAAGCTAGCTAAGAAATTTTATATTTTCCGCCATGTTTTCCACCATGTTGGTCCAATCTTCCCAGTCAAGACTTGGCAGTAAATTCTAAATTAAGAGGCTAATAAAATTTAATTGTATTATATTTTTATTTCACATTTTAATCTTAGTGTATAAATAAAAATATGTGTATATATATGTTTTTTTTCTTCACATTTGCATCTATATACACCCACACACAGTATGTCACAGTATTAATGCTGTCAAATGACATAAAATTTTACATTTAAATTATAAGCATTAAATTTAAAAAAAAAAAAAAAAAACGTTTTCATGTAAAATATACCCTAATCATCTTTTTTATTTACATCAAAATTAATTTTAGAGTATTTTATTTATATTTTCAAAAGCATGTTATTATAATCTCATTGTAAGTGCTGTCAACCGATTAATCGCAATAAAAAAAATAAAGCTTTTTCCTTTATACAGTATATTTGTTTACTGTGTTATATACATATATTAATCACATCCAAAATAAAAGTTTAATAATTTTTAAAGTATAAATTATATGAATATAAATTTAAAGGCTACATGAAATGCATGTAAATGTTTTCAAAGTATATGCTGTATGTATGTGTCTTTATATATACACAAAATAAATATACACAGTGCATACACATATATTATATAAACAAAAATGTTAATCATTTGGCAGCACTTACAGTACAATAAGATTAATAACATGATTTAAAAATCTAAATAAAATACACTCTAAAAATGAATTTTTATGTAAATAAAGCAAAGACAATTGCCATTCGTGTTCCCTTTCGACATTTCACTCGTACTGCGTCTTGCTAGACGCTATGGGGAAAACTCCTTTTTTCCCCCTAACTG
>JAUMHP010000078.1:4532587-4557102 GCA_032361065.1 Enteromius trimaculatus | reverse complement strand
GTGTCCCCAACTAAGCAAGCCAGAGGCGACAGCAGCAAGGAACCAAAACCCCATCCATGAGAGAATGGGGGAAAAAAAAAAACCTTGGGAGAACCAGGCGTAGTTGGGTCCAGTTCTCCTCTGGCCGGACGCCCAGCACCTACAGTATGTAATGCACATTTTGTCATTAAGGCTCTGTAAATGTCATCACGTGCGTGATTTCACATTGAGCAGCATTTACTGCACAGAGCCGTTGTTTATTGACTAGCTGTTCATTATCAGCGAGTACAATTGACGCCAGTTGAGGAAAGTCAGAGCCAGTTTGCTGATTAAAGCACAGAAAATCGGGTAGTGTATGATGGTCACAGACTCAGATTTCTTCAGACTTTGATTATATCCAGTTTGAGGATATCAAACATACTTGATATTTTTTTAGCCGATTTTAGAACATGTTTGTTTTCATTTGTCATGTGTCTCCTAGTAACAAGGCTCACGTTCCTGCAAGAGTTTGTTGCGATCAGAACAACTTTGAAGTCTGGTAACGTTAGTAGATCCTCTGTCATGTAGCATATGATGCTTAGTTTTCCTTTGTCACTATTTACAGTGTTACCAGTGTTTTAAAAGATCTGTTCAGAGATCAAGTCATGTAGTGTATTCCACCAACATTTTAGGACTATTTTTGAATGTCAGGGGGGATACGATATGTGGGCAATAATTATCAACAACTACATAAAAAAAATGATGAGAGTGTTTATTGGTTTGATTAATATTGATTTACATATCAACGTTCCTCCAAAAATTCTCTTGTGGGCCGCTACTGTACGTTTTTTGATTCAATTTTGAGTCTGAGCATAATTGAGCCACCTTAGTTCATCTGAGTCTATTTCCTTGAGACTAACAAACCTAGATTAAGAGAAAATAATAACATAAAATATATCCTGCAAATGAAAGAAGCCCTACCCTGATTGTTTGACCCGAGTCTAATGAAGAAAATGACTTTCTCCTATGCTTTTCCTCGCTGTACATTTTTTCCAGTGCATAGCTACACAAAGGCAAATGCTTAAATTGCTGTGCTAACCATTACTGCATAAATAATGACTGTCGTTATTTATGGGATACGAGCCTTACATTTATTTGCGCATTTATTAATGAATGTGTTTTTTTTTTTCAACATCATTCAGTGAGTAATGCACCAACCACGGTCCCATATGGCACAGGAAAGTTAAATATTACATTTCACCCTCTGTGCAAAACATTCAGTAGCTAACAAATTCTAGTATGTATAGCCAAATTGCATTCCTTGTGTGGAGGAAACAAATTAAAGATTCATATTTGCATTTTTGGCTGGAAAATGAATCTAGAAAGACTGAACTTTTGAAGAAGTTTCAGTCTCCCTGGCTGTTCCTAACCTATACAGCACTCAACAATCTTAGAGTTTATAGTCTGTCCAGAAAAAAGAGAGAGCGATAAACCCTAGGTCAGGCCATTCGTGTTTACAACGGCATGTATTTTCTCATGAACTCATGAGGAAATACATGCAGAGATTAGCAGATATAATCTTTTTACTTATTAGCAGAGATGATCTAATCCATGTTACACAGAAAGGCCATTTTCTCAAAATACATCCATTCGTATTCTTTATGTGGCTGCCGTAATCAAAAAGACAAAAGACTTGTTTGCACCAAGGATGATAACAACAAAGATATAGTTTTAAAAATCAATATAAAGCAGAGTATGTAACAGTAAGACCACAGAGTAACAATATGAATGGAATCACTTTCAAACCTGTTTTTTTTTTTCTTCCCAACTGATGACTGATAAAACATTGACAGTCAATCAGAATCCACCCTGCAAGAGCTTGAGGCAGGCGACAATACGTGCATTTAATCATAACAAACAGAACATTATCATGTTTTATTGTGCAAAGGAATGAAGTGGTTCTGCTGTTAAATTTTTCATGTGTAACTTTGAGTTTGTGCTGTAATAAACAAATAAAATAATGTATTTAAATATATAGTAAAAATGCCAATGTATTTAAATAAAATGTACAAGCTATATAGTAAAATCTATTTAAATCTTGTAATATTTTGTCATTTGTAATTTTAAAATTTATTATACAATAAAAATATTTTATTAAGTACATTATTTTACAATACAATTTTAATTTGTTTTAAAACATTGTACATATTTAAATATATAGTAAAGTTATGTATATAATTGAATAGTTTAAAATGTTTTTAGATCTCCTTTTTTATATATGGTAAAATATATTTAAAATCTTGTTAAAATGTATTAAATATATATTGAAAATAAAATGCATAAAAATATGTTTTTCTAACAGATTATTTTGTGCACATTTACATACACGACCCATTTATTTGAGTCAGAACTTAGTAACAGCTCATGCATGCTTCTAGCCTGGACGTTCGTGCACGTATAAGTCATGTTCTTGTCTCATTGGTTCTTTTGAATCCAAATTTAGCCCATGCAGACTCATGCATAAATCCCAGTCCCTTACATTATATGACATTTATTTGGGAGGCGAATATAAATCCTTTTTAATCCAATGCGTTTAGGAGGGATTCACTAAGAATTTATCGTGCTGGTGTTGGTGAATCAGACACTGCTCTGGGTTTATTTCAGAGCTTGTTATCTATTGGCTCGGAGTGGTTTGTTTCCCAGCAGCATACTTTCACCGGGGTGTATGCTTCTGTTCGTGTGTGGTATGACACCTGGCGACTGCGTATTTGTGTGTGTGTCTGTATTTACTGTTCACCTGATGAGTTCTGATCGGGAGATGGACCACAGAATTGAGCCGAGATGGGAGGTGTGTGTATATATATGTTTGTGCCTTATTGGGAATTTGAAGTGTGATTGACAGGGGAGAAGTCTATTAGCTGAGATTGTTAACTCCAGGGCACAGTAGAGGCTGTTATCGGCTGCAGACAGCCGTGAAAGAGCCCGGCTGATTCACAGGAAAGCCATTGTGCATTTCAAAGGTGTTGTCTGAGTGATTCGGGTCTGGGCTGACACCACAGAGAGGAAGAGAGAGCGAAAACACAGGAGAGAATGTGCTGGAACCCACAATGATCAATGGACGTTTAGACATCCCCGTATACTTCCAGCCCTCGCGCTCTTCCTACTGCCCTTCGTCTCTCCCAGGAACTAGCGTGACAGTCGTGGATAGAAAGGCTGGGGTGAAAGGAAAGCTAAATGTTTCAAGTTAAACTGGAGTGAGGCGGTTTGTCTGGCTGCCTGCTCGTGTTGGTGTGTGGGCTGTGATTGGCATTACATTGGAGTCATCCTTCTCTAGGATGGCCGCTTGCGTCTGAATGCTGCGTGCAGCAGTTCATCTTTTAGGTGTTGAAAGAATGAAAATGCACTGCACCTGAATGTAGCATGTGACTGGTGTATTTTTATAGTGCATTGGTTAACCACTTTTCTATATGATGTATTTCCTGTATTTAGCCCAAGTGTTCAAGTGAGGGTGAGGACCACATGTATGTCTTCATTTTCTCATTACCTGATGGGATGCACTTTTTTTTGCCGGTTTCACAGACAAGGCTTAATCCTAGTCCTAAATAATTTATAAATCTGAGATGTTTCAACTGAAAGAAGCTTTCACTGACTGATCTTGAAACTTGTTAGTGCTTATGTTTTGTCTGCAGATGCACACCAACAATGTTTTTCTTTCTAAGGCGTGTTTATGAAATTACTTAAAGGGGTCATACGGTGGTACATGCACTTTTTCAAGCTGTCTGGACTGAAATATGTGTTGGGAGTGTGTGTACACAACCACCCTACAATGATATTTTTATTTTATTTAATAAAAATAAGTTGCCCCTTCTGAAATCAAGCCATTCTCAAATGCATGTCGGTGTGACGTCACACAGAGGCCGCACCCATAATAAATGATTGACAGCAGCGTGTCACACAGACTGAACTGGTGTCTTACCTCAGACCCGCCCTGAGTGAGCCGTCATCAGATCGAGACGCAAAGACAAGCATGACTTCTAAGAGATTGAGGTGTTTTGTTGTTGAATGTATTAATGAACATAGCAGTAGTGATTTACTCCTGACATCTGAGAGACTGAAGGCAGAAGATTAAGGTTATGTTTGGTTCTGAAGGGAAACGCCCCCTTGATCAACCGGAATGCGTTTATGTTGATGCTTATTCATGATCCAGCCTCACCTACAGAAGCAGTGAGTATAATGTCTTTTAATGAATCTTGCAAATCGCCTTTCCTAATAATGTGTTTATTAGCAAGTTTCACTATGAATATGGCTAAAAAAAGATCCTCTGAGAGTGTCTGGAAAAGAGGGGCGGGGTCAGCAGAGCTCGTGAAAATTTAAAGGGGAAGTACACAGAACAGAGTGATTTCAAAAGAGCATTTTTAAAACTATCTTTGAGAAATGAATCTCTCAAATCCCTAAATAATCATATTAGCTTATGGAAAACTGGGTTTGTATGACCCCTTTAAAGCTTTTTTTTTTGTTAAAAATAATCCATTAATTAACGTCTGAGCAAGTGCACAATCAGCAAAAGTATCACCTTACTTCACAACAACTTTTATAAAAAATATTTTCTAATTTAAGAAGAACGGGTAGGTTTTCACGGGAAATTTAAGCATGGCATGTCACATCTGTAAACATAAAGTCTGAGTCTCGTCTACGAGGCTGAAGCATGTGAGGATACTGCATTTTTAGCCTTTTCTCGTCGCAGGTAGAATAATTAAAAGTATAATTTTGATGGCAGATTGTCAACCAGAAAGAATTATGCATTCAAAAAACATGCGTGAATGAAATTAAATGATATTCCACTTTTAAATGTGCTTCTGATTACAGATAGCCTAGGATTACACAAGATTTGTGTTCTAAAGACAAAAGGCATGCTTGAATGGAGCATGCTTTGCTTTTTTTGGTTAAAAATATTTCTTAATATGAGATTTGAATGGTGTTACGATTAGAGATTAGACTGTAGAGATATTGAAACTTACACAGTAATACACACAGTCACGCAATGCTAATGTTGCAAATTGATTGTTCGATTTAATTACCACAGATAGAAGGATTTATTGCAATGCTTTTTGCAGGTGGTCAGAACATGACATACCTGTACTTGTTACTTATTCAGATTACAATATAAAATGGGTCATAGGCTAGAATCTGTGATGTCTAAGTACAGGATTCACTCTGGTGCTGTGACAGCAACACATTGAACTCCAAACAACCCCACGCATGGAAAAGAATTTCGGAAGGAACTACAATTCCAGGTTTTTAACCATAGATGGTGAAAAAGAGGCAGAATTTAAATTTGTGAAAAAGGTGACTCCCTTGTTTGCGTGGTGTTTCTATAGTAAATTACATCGCCAACTACAGACCTGGCATGCATAACGCTTTTTTGATTTTAGCTGTTTTTGTGGGCCCCGTGAATGGAGATCATTTGGACTATGCTGTACAGACAAAAATGCAGAGGAGAATACTTTCCATAAGAGTAAATGTATAAACATATCCTAAATTCTTAAAGGGATACTCCACCAAAAAAGGGAAATCATTAACCCTTTTGATGTCCCAGTAGTATACACAGACAGAGACTTTTTTATACAATAATCCATCTCGGTGAATCCCTATAATTCCAATAGAGAAGTCCTTCAAACCACATAAAACAAGAAGAACGATATTCCTCTTGAACTGTTCACACCAAAAATGTTTACTTTACTTTTGATCTTGTTCATTCGAACTGTGTTTTATACAGTACTACAATATTGACAATGGACATTTTTTGCTAAAATTTCAAGTATGCCTTGACAATAAGATTGCTGTTTTAAGCTGGACCTCTTAATGAATTGTTCAGAAAGACTCATTACATCACTGAATGAAATCCTCCAGACAAAGTCACTAAATCTGACTAAGAAAATGTTCAGCATACTAGAAGCAGCACAGTGTTGTTTTAGTGTCACATCACTCACTTTCATCAACATTTATAATGCGTTATAGTTTTATTGTGTTGTCGAATGACTATTGCAGAGAACTTTCATGTATCTTAATGGAAGCATTTTGGAAATCTTTCATATATTCACCAAAGATTTGCTGGCAGGTTGAAACCATAAATATATTTAGAAATATGCTGCATTATCTTACGCATTATTTTTATGAGCTGAATCAGCAGTGGCAGGATAATCAGGCACTCAGGCATCCTATCATGTAACTTTTGCTTTTTGCGGTCGAGAACAGTCCAACAATTTTACATTAAAATTATAAATGAGTGCTTTACACACTAGTTGGTGTCAGGTTTTGTCATTTATTGTGTTTCATTTTTGTACTGCTGATTATTGTTTTCTCATCCAAATGTTTCTGCCTCTCCTGCCTCCTCGGATAAATCACCCCTGCATCGTTCCTGAACTTCTTCTGACCCTGAGAGAGATGCAAACACAGGGTTTTAGATGACAAAGAGCGAGAAAGGACATGTATGGCGAAGGCAAGGTTAGCTCTCTGAACAAGCAACACTATGTTCCTGAACACAAACACACTTTGCACTCTTTTCTATCCTATTTGCAGCTGAAACATTTCTGCTACCAACTTTAAGTTAAGGTATAACTAGAAAATAAATCTCAGCTATACTGACTCCAAACAGCAAGTAAGCGATGCACTGGCAGGCTTTTACACTGCGAATGTACGACTTTGATTATGTTGTGAAAGTTCTAGTTCTATAACCCCATTTTTTAACCCAACCTGGAAATGTTTGAACGTTTTTTAAATGTAAATTTTTATTAAAAATAGAATAAAAGTTGTATTATTATTTAAATCTACTTTGCGGTTTGTTGATTATAAGGGAGGATTCTGTTTTTGGATTCTGTTTCCTGTAGTGTCTAATTTTGTTACGCCATATTGCATCATCTTTTTATAACAGGCAAGTTCTAGTTTTTTGTGCTTGTTGCATTGCTCACTTGCAGTGCAGTCAGCTTTATTTATTATAATGGACCATTGTAGGTTTTGTCACATTGTGTTGCCCACTTGACAATAATAGGTATGTTCTAGTGCTTGCCTGCGGTGTATACATGGAGTTCAATCTCATTTTGTTGCATCATATCGCATCGCTTGTAATGGGAACTTAAGTTCACTGAATATCACTTGTTGACTATAACAGGAGAGTTCAAGTTTATTTGCGATTTCAGGTTGCTTGTGTAGACAGATTTCTAATTCATTTAGCTTATTATCGAGTCTGTTTTCATTTTAATTTGCTCATTTGCAGTATAGAAACTTTATTGATTATGATGAGATTTCTGGTTTTGTCATTGTTTACATTTGTTTACATGTACAGTATATTCTCATTTCTGAAATCACTTCAAGTCATAACTGTGAGATTAAAAGTCACAATAATTAAATTTTGAATTTTTTGCTTGTTTTATGCTTTATTTAAAGGGTTAGTTCACTCAAAAATCAATATTTTACATATTACTCACCCTCGTGTCATTCCAAACCCATAAGGCCTTTGTTTCTTTTGAGACCACAAATTAAGATATTTTTGATGAAATCAGAGAGCTTTCTGACCCTCCATAGACAGCAACACAACTGATATGTTCCCAGCTCCAGAAACCTAGTAAATAAATTGGCAAAACAGTCCATGTGACATCAGTGGCTTAACTTCAGTTTTGTGGCGCTACGAGAATACATTTTTTGCTCAACCGTTCTTTTCGTCCGAGTAATGTCTTCCACCATTTTGGAGAGTATTGCAACACATACGCTTGAACTTATTTAACGTAATAAGCCTTGTTTACATTTGGGGACAGCACACACAATCGTAATCTGTGGTTCTTTACATTTAAGGGAAAGCAGTCGTACTGTATGTGTTGTGATACTTTCTAAAATGGTGGAAGACGAAACATCGGGGAGAATAACAGTTTAGTAAGTTATGTTATTTTTGTTTTCTTTGCGTAAAAAAATATTCTCGTAGCATGACAAAACTGTTTAGCTACTGATGTCACATCCTTTTTTTTATTTTACCAATTTTACCAATGTAATTACTACGTTTCTGGACCTGGATCATTTCAGTTGTATTGCTGTCTATGGAGGGTAAGATCAAATGGCTCTCTTATTTCATCAAAAATGTCTTAATATGTGTAACCGAAGATGAACGTCTTAGGGGTTTGGAACGACAGTAGATGAACCACTCTCATAAATAAATGGGATATGCAGAATAAAGTACACAAATTACTTTACAAATTCTGATTTCAATAAGACTGGTTTGCATGTAAACCGTTAAACAATTTGTCTTTTTTTTTTTTTTGCATATTGAATATCGGTGTGCATGTAAATGTGCTCATTGTTAAATCGCTTGCAGCGTCGACAGCTTTGTTGATTTGTAATGTGACCGTTTCTAATTTTGTTGCAGATGTTGCATATAGTACTTGCAAAGTATAATTAGTTCATTCAATGTATTTTTGATAAGGCAGAGTGGCGATTTAAAGCAAGCGAGAGCATGCTTTATCTTTTTGGTCTTGTGTCAAAAAGTGCTGGGCGACATGCGCAGCTCTTCAAAAATCATTTCTGCGCCACAGCAGAGGGATTGAGAGAGACGTGCCACTATTTTTCCATGCTCTCCCTGCAGCACAGAGCATACTGTTCTCTAATCAGCTGCTCTCCCTGTGAGTTTGCCTCCACTGATGGCAGAATTGGCTGAAAATGCTTGCATTTTGTTGACTCTCAGCGGTGGAAAAAGCTTCATAAATTGAGATGCGTTCTCTCCCTCTCTCTCTCTTTGCCTCCTCCCCAAATATATAATCGCTGTAAACAAGCGCGCTGAGAGTGAGTGCATGTGTGATTTGGATGTTGTCATGGTTTATTTTCCCCGGTTAGAGACGCTGCCAGCATCATCGTCATCCTCCCTCGTTCTCTTCCTCTCCCCACACAACCGTCGTGGCAGCAATTTCTCCCGCTGTCACAGCGCAGAGGCGGCACCTCTCTCCCTCTCGCTGGCTGTCCGCCCGGTAATTTCTTTTCATGCAAGCTGCAAATGTTTCTGTTGCTCTGACAGTGGGTAGACAGTAGATTAAGAGAAAGGAATTGCAGAGTGTGGAGGATACAGCGGCCCCTCCACTTTCAGCGGGAACTGTCTGACTGCACGCACAAGCGCAGATAAGACATCGGGCTGACTGGAGAGCGGCGGGCCGCTGATCGCTGTGTGATTTCACACTGCGAGCGCGACGGATGCTATCCCGCAATCATAAAGCCAGTCGAAAAGCTGAAAGTTTCGGTTTTATTAGACCCCATATACATTAGACTGGAATGCATGTATCAGTTTCTCACAGCTGGTGTTATACCTGTACTGCCCAGCTCCCTCATACTCAACCGCAATATCGTCTTGTGCAGCAACAAATGTGTAGATCACCAAATGGTATTTGGGACACTTTCAGCAGTGTAACTTACAATGTGTGAATGTCTTTCCATGAAATTAGAAAACATTAAACAAAGTGGCTTTTGTTTTAAAGAGGTCATCAGATGCCTATTTTACACAAGTTGTTTCTTTAAGGTCTTAATGAAAAGTCTATAACATACTTAACGTTAAATTGACGTTAAAATGTCTCAATGGTGGTGGAAAAAACACTTATACTGTCAATACCAGTGTTGTTTTCATCAAGCCATTCTTGTCCATGTTGCTTTAAATGCTAAAGAGCTCTGCTGACCCCGCCCCTCTCTTTCTTCAAGTGACAGACAGACCATAGATGTGTGTAGACGCCCTGTTCAACCACTCCAGATACTTTATCGTGTCAGCTATTATATACAAGCCTATAACTTGCTGTTGTAGAAGCACACAGTCAATGTGCTTAAAGGTTTGCAGATATTCCAAAAATGGCGAATGGCTTACAGATCGCAGCAAATTAAACAACTGCTAATGAGGAATCTAGAAATATATCTATAGAGCACACAAAAAAGCAATTGGACGCTTTAGGGTAAATCAAATACAGTATATATTAATGTTTTGATTTTTTTATTTACGTGAAATTATAAAATATCTTACAAAGTGGCTTTTGCTTTAAAGAAGGGGTTTTTTTGGACGTTTAATACATATATCTACATTGGGCCCAAAAAGTATTTGTACACTAAATATTTGTATATTATAAAACATCAGTATTTTTAGTGTGACTTGAGTCTAAAATGGTCTCCATATACCTTTTACTGACCACTGTATGATAAATCTGAAGATGATTATGGTTATTTTTAATGCTAATTTTCACGAAGAGGTAGGAAAAGGATGTGTAAAACTAAATATGACTTTTAGTGCAATAAACCCTGACTAACCTTGTAAGTGGACCTCAGGGATGGAATTACGATATGACCCCTTTAAGACAGATTAATGTTTAATTCACAGCAGTAAATGATCATGAGTCAGATTCTTGAGTTTTCCCATTATGTTCCTATATTAAGTTGTTTCCAGCGCGCCCACTCCATCATAAAGATCCGTGCGGATGTACAGCATCAGCCTCCGGCTCATGTCCCGTGGGTCATTTCATTCAGCAGCCACAAATAAACTTAGCGCTCTTTCTGAATCTCCAATGAGGAATAAAAAGAGAATTTTGAGATATATTTAGTTTGATTATATAAAGAGAGAAGCGTGCCTCCACTTTCTTCTTCCTCTGTCTCAGAACAACTTTGGAAATCTCATCTCTGGTGTGACGTGGTCGCCATGTCCAATTCTCGAAAGGCAAAATGCTCTGTATCTGAAGAATTTATTAGCGACAATGCTGCACTTGCATGCTGGTATTTACACAGTCATCTTCATAAAAACTCTGGAAGATTCAATGACATTTCAAATCAAGCGTAGCCCTAAACATCCAATTTACTGTCACAATAACTCAGGGAGGCGCAGAGAACGAGCAGAGAGTGTAACTATGACAACATACGTATGCGTGGACGCATGGGGTGAGATTCAATATAGATGGCAGGATGCAAGGATTTGGCTGAAATGAACTTGTGGCGGGGAGGGAAATGAAAGTAGCGATGGGTGGAATGAGTAAACGTGTGGGTCCATTTCCTCACATGGCAATGGGATGGATCCCTAGATTAAAGCTTTACGTAGGAAAGAGGGAATGCGGGCCGTGGCCTGGCAGAGATGATAAGAGATGGCCTACCCTCACATCTCAGCAGATGCATTATTGATCAAGACTACCGGTAGCCCAGGGGTTCTCCCATATGGGCTTCACGCCTCTGGTTGTAGGGCTGTGCAGAAGGATGGAGGACTGCTGGAACTATCATTTGGTGATATTACCAGCACTTGTCTCCTGAAGTGCACAAGGAAATTGAGTTGTGCCCAAATTCAGTTTTTGTGGATTTGTGAGAGAAAGTCTCCGGTTTATTAAACTTCTTATATTTTAATAAATGCTTGTTATCCTATAAGGGAAAAAATATTGCTCAGATTGTAATTTGCAATTTAAAGTAGTAATTTATATGGCTATATATATAAATATATATATGTGTGTGTGTGTGTGTTTGTATGTGTGAGTGTGTGTCAAAAGTGATTAAAGACAATTATAATGATGTTTTTTGTTAGAAATGTCTATTTATTAAGGAATCCTGAAAAAATTTTTGTTTTCACAAAATGCTAAAAGTAAATTAAAAGTCTAAAGATAAATGATGCTAAAAATTTGACTTTGCATCACAGAGGTAATTTACATTTTTAAAGTATTAAAACAGAATTAACTGTAATAATCCTTCACAACATTACTATTAATATCATTTTTGATCAAATGAAAGTAGCTTTGATGAGCATAATAAACTTTTCTCAAATCATTACATTTCTTACTGACCCCAAACTTACATTTTACATTTTTAACACATTTATACAATATACATACTGTACATACAGTATATGCATTTTAATGTATAAACAATAACAGTGTTCCCATTACCCCTCCAAGTTGTACAAATTGACATTGCAAATTGAAAATGCATCCAATGGACACATCAATTTTGCAAAAACTCCCATATATATCGCAAAAACTACTTTATGCTTACACAAGGTGGTTTCTCTGGCAATTCGAAACCAGAATAATTTACAAAACTCAATGTATACAGGTTTTCTTATTTACAAGTCACCTGCTGTACATGATCATTCATTTAAGTACTGTTACAGTAAGTTTACAGTAAGTGTAACGTATGCAGTAAGTGTGTTTTTTTGCCATTAATGTTTGGATATCCCATTTTTTACCCTTTATTTAAACTGCACATGTATGTGGCACACTACCGCTCTAGTCAGTGCTTGTGTTTATACCAGTCATGCTGTGGCATATTTTAGAAGCATCCTAAAAGTGTCCCTCCATGCTGTTTTGAAATAAACGCATACATCCGTTTTGATTAATGGCTTACATGACATTTTAGTTGCATAACATTGGTTAATGCAAATGTATCAACATTTCCAAAATACTGCAAAAGTTTTACTCAAATCTGTAATCTGTAACCCATCATATTTCATAATTGAGAAAATGTTATGATATATACAGTATGAGTTCTAGTCGATCCTTTTTAGACTCGGAAAGAGACACATGCTAGATAACTGGAGTCTGTTTTTCAGGATAAACGTTTCAGAAATAACAGATTTGCACTGGGTTTTCACTCTCCATTTTTCTTATTGCTGTTTAGGAGAAATTATTGAGACATTAAGGAGATCCTTTGGTTCCTGTGGGATAAAGTTCAAGGTAAACCTGTTCAGGCTAGATTTCAGAGATGGTTTTTGAATTCTTAAAAAAAAAGGGAAAAAAAATCTGTGCTGCCATCGCAGAACAAAAAAACAAACAAACTCCAAAATAGTTTAAAGCTCCAGGTACTGTCGAGCAACCTTGGATTTTAACTAGTGTAGAAAGTTATGAGGAGCTCAAAACAATCTTTTAAAAGTTATCATTTCTGTCCCATAAAGTGTGTGCACGTAAAAAGATAGTAAAAAGTTTTAAAGGCGATCTGTAAAAGAGGACTAATCAGACTTAAGGTGTCCGTTTCTCTCTTTTTTTTACACTCTCTGCATCCCTATCTCTCCCTCTATCTCCCTCTTCCACTACCTCTATCAGTCTTAAAAGAGTCTGCTACGATGCACCATTTCCTGTGCAGAGGCTCCTGGCTTCCTTAGATTAATTGAACAGACCCAGCTGTGCTTTAATTAGTGTTAAAAGATCAATGATTTTCGATACGGAGATGCCTGCTGTTAACCCCTTTCTGCCTGCCATGTTTTTTATTTCCCATGATCCCTCCATCTTGTCAGTTTGGTTCTCACTTATAGCGAGCTGTAGTTTTGAGCATGTTGGCACGACTTTCAAATTCATAGCTTTAGAATGTACAAATACATGCATGAATCGCAAAATACTGCTTTGCTTCTCGCCAGCACAATTAATGTTCCTTTGGCGGCAGATCTAATGACAATTAAAAAGAGTTAATTATTTCTGCCACAATGATCAAGTGCATGTTAGGCATGAGGAAGAGGGAGAGAGCACAAGGAGTTTTCCTTTAACCAATGTAAAGCCTGAGGCATATTTAACTCTCTAAGGGCTTCTTTCAAAGCTCTTCCTTTAATATAAATATAGTAGAATTTTTAAAACAATGCATGTCACCCTTTGTGCTCTCTAGGCTTTTGAATAGTCTATTTAAGTGGATATAAAATTTAAATTCACCCTCTTTTCCAAACTTTTTTTTCTCAATCATTTAGTCTGTTTACATTCATTTTTGAATGCAATGCCCAGATCTTTAAATTGAATAAACAACTGGATAGAGCCAAGTCCTTGTCCCTGCCCCAACTCTCTCTTAGACTCCGGTAGTACTGTAAGCCTGGTCTAGCCCCACCTTCTGCCACCCTGGCCTGAGTCTAAGACTCTTCTGCCCATCACGTGTGTGAATGGGGCCAGTCCTCCATATCAGCATAGCAACAGCTGTGGGAATTTGGCTGCTGGACGTGGGGGTGGTAAAAGACCTCCCTGTACCTGTTCTCCTTGTGCGAGACTGGCCAGGTTTTGACAGCCTGCTATCGGCCGACATATTGCCTGCCAGCCCTAGGAATGCACACCGAGTGCGGGAAGAGGGTCCCGCCGCCAACGGTTCTTCTAGCTTCGGACAGTGGGAGAGATGGTGAGTCCCCTACCCCTAATACTAACGTGTTCTTTGACTGTACTGTGTCGCCCAGCTGCCACTTCGAAAAGCCACCGCCAAGGCCATTGCCCAAGTGGTGTTCCTTCTGTGCAGCCGAGTCAGCATCCCAGCAGAAATATTGACCCACCAGGGCACTCCCTTCATGACTCGGGTGATGGCTGACCTCTGGTCTCATCAAGCCCCAAGAAAAAAAGGTGGAAGCCGTCCGGTCCAGCCGTGTCTAAAGCCCAGTTATGAGCTTTCTTAGGGGTTGGGGGGATATTATCGCTGTTTTATTAACTTCTCCTCTCTAGCTGCCCCTCTGACAGATCTGACCAGGAAGGGGCAGTCTAAGAACATAGAGTGTGACGAGAGTCCCAAGTTCAGTTCAGCGTTGCCCTGGGAACCAACGAGGTACACCTCAGCACCCTCATCACCGGCCCCAGCTGGAGGTCGTTAGCCCCTGGCCAGATAAGCAGTTCGAGGAACTGAGACACATTCTCCACTGGGCTGAGATCTAACCTATTGCTAAAACTGCTCGATCTTGCAGGTTTGCCCTACACAACATTAGAAAGATCAGGCCCTTTCTTAAAGAGAAGCCCACACAACTTCTTACCCAGGCCATGGTCATCTCTAGGCTGGACTATTGCAATGCCCTTCTAGCCGGTCTTCCCTAGTGTACAATCAAACCTTTACAAATGATTCAGAATGCAGCAGCACGACTGGTCTTTAACAAACCCAAAAGGGCCCATGTCACTCCTCTCTTCATCTCCCTGCACTGGCTCCCAATTGCAGCTCACATCAAATTCAAGACACTGATGCTTGCATATGGAACAACCACAGGTTCAGCGCCCGCTTACCTCCACTGCTATCAATCTACACTCCCTCCAGAACTTTGAGATCCGCCAGTGAGCGACGCCTCATTGTACCATCACAAAGAGGCACAAAATCTCTTTCCAGAACATTTTCTTACACCGTTCCTGGCTGGTGGAATGATCTTCCCATCGCTATTCGAAATTACAACTCCCTTACAACTTTCAAACGGCTGCTGAAAACCCATCTCTTTCAACTCTATTTGACATCATAAAAGGACTGGAACCTTCCCGGGGAGACGTCACCACTCAGACCTCTGCACCTTTGTTGAGATCCTTACTTGTTAATAAATCCACCCTCCGGGGCTTTATTTTGAGCTCTCGTTGTCATGTGTTCATTCTCATCTGTCACTATAGATATCGCAATTCTGACTTTATAATTCGCAATTGTGTTTACATCACACAGTTTCCTTTTTTTTTTTTTGTCGTTGCGAAAAAAATGCGCTTCCATAGTTTCTAGCTGTTACAATGTTTTGTTACATTTCAGTTGAAGTCTGTTTTTAAAGTTTTCCTCTCTTCTCTATTTCAAAACTTAATAATTCAGTCTTTATTGTTGTTTCTTTAATTAATTTGTGAAATGTAATAGTAATTTCTGTATGGAAATTGTTTCAAAGTAAATCAAGTGTAAAACAAACAAGGAGAAATCCATGTTTGAATATTTACACTCACTTATAAAATGGTTACATTTTGTTCTGTTTTTTACAAAAAGCTATCATATGGCTTCAGATGACTTTTTATGAATTACAGTTTGAAATGACGTGGCTGAGTAAAAGGTGATGTTTATTTTTGGGTGAATTTAGGCCAAAAATATCTCCTTTGGTTTTATGGAAATGTATTTCAGGGCATGATGGAATATAGAAGTCCTTGAAACAAAGCTCTATTTCATGAACGTTGAAGTGTAGCACATAATCGCAACATTAAAATGCAAGATTTGATTATATGATGATACTTCAAATACTAAACACCTCCAATAGTTTTAATTGCAAGGCTGAAGCTGTTTCTTTGTGCAGTGATTTTAGTTCCTGTAAGAATTCCTGTGACATCTCGCTTCTCCTGCATATGTCTTCTGCTCGTTCACCTGACTTGCGCCAAGGCCCGTTCTTCTAGAACATAGTGCCGTTCTGTGTGTAAGTGAGTAAGTGTATGTGTGTGTGTGAGAGAGACAGAAGGGAATGTGACCCAGTGTATTTTGTGCGAGGGTCTGATGGATGTGTGGTGACACATTCACTAGAGCCCAGATCCATCACGATAACTGGAGACACTACAGACACAGGCAAATTAAAAGTGGGGCCCTGAGTGGCAGGGGCCAATGGCTGAGGCTAAATATGGACTCAGCTAAATAATTACTCCGGTGATTGGCCAAAACACCTTCAGATCATCTACACCAAGAGTTTCTTAATAAGGTTGACTTGCATTGTGTGTGCTACCAGTGCGCAGTTTGGGTTTGGAAGTGATGTGCTTTTGCAAAAGCGTCGATTTTGTGTTGAAGAAATACATGGGCGTGCATGAGGTGTTAAACCACATCGTGACATGTTACACAACAAAGACTGGTTGCTGACCTGGGGTGCGTTTCTCAAAAGCAACTATGGTCACAGGTGGAAGTTGAGATCAAAGTTTTCTAACAGTGCTTTTGGTAAACTCATACACATACACTTTTCTTAGTACATGTGACTTAGGCCCAGATGAGACAGAACAGGTTTTTGCTTTTTTAATTGTTTTCTGTTGTCAGTGAGTGTTTTGTGTGCTGATTGACGGCAATGGAATGTTGACTGAACTTCTGATGCATATGGCGCACAAACGTCCTCTGGAGTTTGGAAGTCGTCGTCAGATTGGTTGAACCTGTAAACGAAGCCTCCAAAATCCAAACCCCCTAACGAAAGAAGGTTGTATGAATTAGCCACCTCGTAAAATATGTACAAATGCTGTGAGACTGGGTTGGAATAAAAAGAAAATATGATGTGCTGACGTGGACACAAATATAGTTATTGTTCTTGGTATGTACAAGACTTTAAACGCGTCTGAGAATTTTACACACCGGTTTGTTATTTTGGCGACATTTACATTCCCCCGAAATCCCGATATATGACAACAAGTGAAACAAACTTTGATTGGTTGTTTGCCATGTCGGTCAAATGGCCTAATGCGCATATTATATCTATGCTAATATTCCCTGGGCGCTTTTTTTTAGCCGTCTGCTGCGTCTTGCGTTTTTAGAGTGCTCTAAACACCTGAAGTTGAAAAAAAACAAACTTTTTTTCTTTTTTTTTCTTTGATTTAATAATTCATGCATAAAATTGTTCAATCCAAAGAATGCCCAGAATAATAAATCAGCAAAGATTAGTAGAGGGAAAAGCCGCCTGCATGGTCGGGTCTTTAGATGTACAGTATATGCTGCCTGTGGGTTTATAAGAATATGTCAAAGCAGCACACATCAATCCCAGTAATAATACTTGAAACGGACTCTATGGTATGCATATACATAAAGTAATGTAAGCAAACTATGAAAGGAGAGTAGAGTGTATACATATATATGGTGGAGGGTGACAATTGCTTTACATGGTATAGGTACAAAGCAGTCGTCACTGGTTTATAGTTAGCCACATCCTTTTAGCAACACTTTATAATTTATGTGAGTGAGTACTGAGACCTGTCAATATTTTCCACATGTTGAACAGAAACATTTTCATTGTCTCATCTGTAATGTGCTTCAACTGAATTGCAAAACAGCTCTATAGCACAGAATTGGCTTTTTATGTAATGTTATGACCGTAAATGGTAGAGTCATAAACCCTGGGTGAATGCTTAAGTGTTTGAATTATTGTCATAATCATCATTACATCGCTGTGTGTAATGTGTATCACTAGAGATGGCAGAATAAAATTTGAATTTGTTATCAATGAGAAAAGCTCCATTCTTGGAGCTGAGACCTTATTCATGAAGAGAGCGATGCTCTGTTTCTGATCCTGGATCAGAGCTCGTCTCTCGCGTTCTGCTTTTTTTTCTCTCTGTCGCTTTCTCTCCTCCAATCTCCCCCCATTTTGCTCTTCGCCCAACTCTACGGGAAGCTTTCCTATCCAATTTTCTCCTTTCCGTCTCTTCTCTCTGAGTGCAGAGTTTAGATTCGGCGACAGAAAGCTTCATAAACAATTTCCTCCCCCTACCGTCGAGCCATTTTGCCCTGGCAGTGTGTGAACGCCATTCCAATTTCCCAAATCCATACTTCACAAATATTTCTTCCTCCTTACTGCGCTTTCCTCCTAACCTTTCCCTCCCTCTCTCACTCTCTCTCCATTCTTGTTACAGTACCTGTCTGGAGACGGTTCTTGTCTCATTGCTGGATGGTTATGTCCCAAGGCTGCTGGTGTGCCGGCAATTTACTCCTGTGTACCAGGAACTTCCAGTGCTGCGTGTAGATGTCCTGTGAACATCTGATCAAAAACCTTTGATGCTTGTACTGTATATCCTGGTGTGGGTAAAATAATCTGCACTGTAAGAAATCATTGTTAGTGTCAAGATTTCCAGATGGAGTGCTCACAAGCCCCTCCAGAGGGCACTCCATCCAGAACATCACCATCGGTCTCAGATACTCCATTTCCCATTACACCTCATCCCAAGGAACTTACTGCACACACACACACCTGGTTCCTATCAGGAGGACTATTTAAGTTCAAGATGGCCACAGCACCTGAGCCACTGCACAAGATGGCTGCCACACCCGAGCCTGCAGCCAAAATGGAATGCAAGCCACAGTCTTCAGCATCCACGGATGCCATGTCAGTGTACCCCGGCATTGTGGGGATGGCACATGAGGACACCAGGGCTTTCCCAGGGCGTATGAGGCCAATCTCGAGTTTGGCAGATCCCCCGTTAATGTCAGTAAGGGCAGCTTGTGTCCCCAGGGTTTCTGCACCTCTTAGGGACTGTCTCTTTCTCCTCAGTGCTTCGATTCATGGCCATCGCCATTTTGAGTGTGTGGGCCGCCCACTGTGCCCCAGAGGCCCCATCTATCCACAAGCCCACGTCAGAGACTTCATTCCCCCATTAGTGTATTCCCAAGTCTACCCCAGATTCGCTAGGTTTGTCGGCTCAGGCTATAAATGCTCTGGAGGTTCCGCTGGTGGCTGCACTGACCCCAGATGTGTCGGCTGACGTCGATCCTTCGGAGGTTCCATTGGTGTCTGCACAACCCCCAGAGACGGCGGCTCATGCATAGACTCTCCGGAGGTCCCGCCGGTGGCTGCACAACCCCCAGAGAGGATGGCTCATGCCGTAGACTCTCCGGGAGGTTCCTAGGCTGCACTACCACCAGGGGTGTCGCTTTGCTCCCTACAGTAGGTCTTCTGGAGGACGTCTGTAAGATCTCATCCTGATCTGCTATGGCTATGAAAGCAACCTCTGAGCCCTTGTCATGTCCACAAAGGTCGCTATCCCCTAGTCTAGCCCAACCACAGCTATTTGGGCCACCATTAAACTCTTGTCTTGCCTTGTTACAGCTATGTCTCTGAAGCTGTCTCTGAGTCCTCGCCATGCCTAGTCATGGCCAAGGAGGCCGTCGCAGAAGCCTTGTCCTGCCCTGTCTGTCTTGTCACGGCCGCTGAGGCCATATTTTACTCAGCATTGTTTTTAACCCAGCATTTCTTGAGAGTTTGAATTTAATTATTGTCAACATATTATCCTGTTGGACTCCATGCTTTCTAGATATTAATATCAGCACCGATTAGTGGCAAAATCAAAAACTCATCATTTATTTTCTTTTTTATTTTTTTTTAGAAGTCAACAAAAATGTTGTTCTCCATGAATTGGGAATTTTTCATAAATGAAAAACATCAGGAATACAGAAAATGCTTTGTATGGACAAGCTAGTATGCCCTCTTAATATCTGGCCACATTAGCAAAACATTTTCTTTTTATTATTGTAGTGTATAGATGCCTTGTGGACATATGATTTCATAACCCACAAGTTTATACTGTATATCCTGTTGCAAAATAATAATAATCTGGTCACCATTTCAGTCATTGTGATTTTCCTCGTGGGAAAAATCCAATGAGATGCAATAATAACAACTGTAGGAAGAATAGAGCCGGAGGCGACGGCTGTATGTTTGGGAGTCACATTTGCTTTTTATTCCCTTGGTGGACAGGCCTGACTAAATCTCCCGTAACATTATGAGCCATGCATCATGGCAAGGTTGTGTTTATTAGACGCTGTGTATTACTGGATTGTTTCTGACCTCGACAAAAGACAAAAGGTGAGGGGAAAAAACAGACAAGCTGCTATAAAGGGGAATTAGAATAAGACAAAGGAGGTGCCATTGCTGGTTCTTCTGGAGGTGAATAAAGATGAATAGCATTCATGAACCCAGATTACAGGATCTTCAGAGGTGTCTGCCTCTTGCAAATATGCATCCAGATGAGGGCATCCGGGACATGGTTTGGTCTGGGTTATTATCATGTGTACTAGCACTCTAAATTAATGAAAATTCACTTGATTCTCTCCGTGGTGAGAATAAAGACTGCCCTAATCATCAAGGCAGATTTTCTATTAATACTATATAATTGTTTTAATTGAAAAGTGATGAAAATATGCATGTGTCTGTTTTTAAATGTTGGTTTATAAGATTCACAGAAAGGACCGTTCTGTCATTTACTCACCCCTCAAACTGTTCTAACTTTTTTTACTTGCTTTCTTCTGAAACAAATGCTCTTTTGAAAAACTCTTTTAGAGGGGGATAAAGACAGTTTTGAGCTCCAAGAAGAGAAATGCCATTCTTATGTCTTTTACAGTGTATTCTGAAGTTAAACGATAAGCAGTGTTTGACAAAAAAAATTGAATTAGTCATTATTCCTGGAAAAAACACATCGTTTGGTGCTATAACATCTTTGGTTCCTTGCAGAGTTGTGATGGAGAAGAATATTTTCAGTGAAAACTGATTTCAATTTCAGTCTGTTTCTCGCACAAAGCTATCATATGACATCAGAAGACTTGGAATATAGTGTGTGGGTTGTATGAACTACTTTTACAGTGCTTTGTGGAGCTTGACAGCAAGTCCCTTCTCACTTTCATTGTATGGAAAAGAGCTACATCTCCTTTTGTGCTTTATAAGTCACGTGGAACTGTTTGGAATGTCATAAGGGTAAAGAGTAAATGATGACAGGAGTAAGCTACTCCTTCAGTTCAGAAGTTAAATTTTCACTTCAAAAGAATTGCAGTATAATGCTATGGACAGAGATGCTCCTGTAGCCTGAAACTTGAGGAGTAAGACCTTAAAACACCTTAAACATATACTTCTTCATTCAGGACAGTGTTTAAAAGCGTATTGTAGAGCAAAAGTCTTTAGTGTGTGTGTGTGTGTTTTAAATCTGGGTTATGGTGGTCTGTGACTTTCTCTTTACCATCTTTGCATCTGAATGCATGTGTTTTAGCCGGAGGGCAGTAAATGAGGTTTATTCCTAATGACAGCTTGCAAGACCTTCACACAGATAGGTCACACACACACACACACACAAACATACTTTCTCTCTCTCTCTCTCTCTCTTTCATAACATAAACCTCAGATGTTTTACAAGACATACCATTGCATTATTTCTACTTAAAAAAACATGTTAAATTTAGTGTTAATAGCTGTAAATCTGAAGTTTACTATTATTTTTTGAGTGATTGGTTTTTAATATACCATTTTTTCTCAGCGATAGCATCTAGAGACAATGGGTCAGTTTTACTTAAGAGTGCAAATTAGCAGAAGAGCACAATTTCTGCAGGTGATTTACTAACAATGTGCAAATTCAAGAACACAGACCCAACATCTCATTTACATATCTATCAATGCAATATACCAAGCACAGCGCAAATAAGCGTAGTCACAAATAAAGAATATAAAAATAAAAAAGTCCAGAGTGTGTTGGAAAGGAAAAAAATGAAGGGTTGCAAGACGTTTTGATAGACGTGGTATTGCATGACTCCTAGTTAAGGTTTCTAAGTCGTCTTTTTTTTTCCTAAAGCAAATTAAAAATAACATTGGCAAATGATGTGTTCGGATAATGTGTTCTTCTGGCATCCCAAATATATTAATATGTGTGGAAAATATCCTTTTCCTTTTCCCAATCGTTCTCGTAAGACATGCTTTTTTTTGGGTGTTAAAAATGGCACAAATGCCAGTAAACTGACAAGCACAAATGTTGGTAAATTGCTAAAGTTGCGTGATTTCTTTAAACACTCTCCTTCCATAAATCCCTTCCATCTGAAAGGAAAACTACAAATGCATATTCAAGGTCAGGTACATTAATAACTTGTTCACCCCTTTTCATTGCGTTTTTAGTAAATCCTGACAGTTTGCGCTGACCCTATGTAATTGTCCTGATTGCTCCTCATAGAGAGCTTGAACTTTCCTGATTAATACATGAAACTCTACATGCAGTTTAAAGGGTGAAATTTCAATTGTCATAACAGTCGATATATTCGACATAACATGGCTATGTTCAGTCATACACACAATGACACAAGCGTCATTCGGTGGTGCCATAAAACCTTATGAGCAGTGAAATCCAAAGTAACTGGTGTGTTAATCGTCCTAAATGAACATCGATAAAGCATATAGCTAATTGCCCTTAAAATGGCAGAGCAAGATAGCAAATCCCAGCATGCTTTTGTTTTTAGGCTGGCTAGCACCCCTCATAATCATTGTATAACAGCTCTGTTGAGAGATGTCTGTCTACGCCAGGTTATAAGATAGAGTGGCCTTTCTGCACGTTTTTCCATCAGTGGTGCTGAGGCGAGAATGAGTATTTTCAGAGGCTAATTAACTGGGGGCCGTCTTCATCACATGGCCATTATAGTGAGAGGCAGGGCCTAGAGGGGCGCCCGTCTCTCTCTACGCACTTAGCCCCGCTACTGCTTTAATTGTGCAGAAAATGTAATTTGTGTCTCAGTTCAAGTTCCCTCAGAGAGCGCTGTTCACTGTGGGGGACTCCAGTCGCATGAATAGCTCTGCCATTCAACCATCCAGGGGTCAGGTGGTGGGATGAGGCTGGTGCGACGTGTGTGTGGTGTCCTTGTGTAAACTGGTGTACACTGGCTGTACGTTGCCACGCCACCTCTTTAAAAATCAGACATTAAAAAGCCTTGCAATCATTAGTTGAATTGTTACTTCTTTCGTAATTAGTAATTACAGACACTGTGAGAAGATAATAGGCTGGATCCAGTGTCATTATTTTGTAAAGGACAGCACAACGGGGTAACTGGATTTTTATAACAAATGTTCCGCATTCAGTTCTTCATTGGTGGAAAAATATGTTGGGCAGAGGGGAAAAAGTGGGCCTGGCCGGGATGGGATGGGACGGGATGGAAGGGGAATTGCATCATGTGGTCCCGTAGGACTGGCATGAAACACAATACGTGGTGGAGTTTTAAAAGAGATGCCATGATCTTAGCTGGTTATCATCTAATAGGCTGTGACAGCAAGGCATTATGGGAGTTCAGAGGAGAGCAGGGGTTTAGGCGCTCGGAGAAAGAGAGAAAATTGGGAGGGGGATTGGTTGGGGGGTGGAAAAAGAGAAAAAACGAAGTGTAAAGAGAGAAAGAGGGAGGCTGAAGGACGAAAAGATGAAAGAAGCAGAGCTAGCGAGAGAAAGGAAAGGAATGAGAGAGACCGTCGCTGGAGAAATCCTCTACACATGTCACTCTTTACCTGGATCTACTATTCCTGTGGTGAAAAAGTGCTGATGGGTGATGTTCCACTGAGCTTTTCAGCTCAGAAAAAAAGTGCTTACTGGCTCTTGCTGGAATGGAGAAGGGCTTGAGGAACTCTTCCCTCGCTTCACGCTTTTGTCTGAAGACTTTGCAGCGGCCAGCATTTTCTATCTTCTCCTCCTATCTGTTCTCATTTTCATTTTCTTTCTTTCTTTCTTTCTTTCTTTCTTTCTTTCTTTCTTTCTTTCTTTCACTCTCTTGACTCTCTGCTCACTTGCAGTGGAGTCTCAGTAAAGCCTGCTATTTTTTTATTTTGTCCTTCGTTTTTTTTTTTAACTTTATGTTTTCTAGTACATTTTATTGGATACAGTAGAAACAAGATTTACTTACTGTAAAAGAGTGTGTTCTGTGTGGAAATGCTCTAACTTGCAAAAAGCAAACCTCAAACCTCAATCTACCCAGGCCTTTTGTTTAAACTAGGATGTAAAAATGGCCAGGAGGACATTAACATATGACCGCCCACGTTTACATATCAGTGCTTATTCAATATTCATCACTTTGGCCGGCAGTGATGGAAGACAATCATAACCCAGATCATTTACATGTACAAGTCTTAAAGGTATAGAGCTAAGCCTGTTTAAAGGTCAGCGCGGATGGAAAGTGGTCATGCAAAAGTAGATTTAGGCTTTTTTTGGTGCAAGAAACCATGGAATGAATTTCCCCTGAAGTCTTACTGGAGTCATATGTTTCTGGATTAAACTGTTTGTTTTTTTCTTAAAAGCTACTGTATGGTAACATACTACCCACTGAACAATCGTCTTTGTCAGACGTTGAAATGACATCCCCTGACAAGCCAGAATGAAAGTTTTTTT
>JAUMHP010000078.1:4493051-4514969 GCA_032361065.1 Enteromius trimaculatus | reverse complement strand
CTGGCGCGCGCGGTAAATCACATACGCGATGTCACTCCCCCTTTCATGCAGTCTCCGCCTTGTCTCCACACTCTACCTCCACCCCTTACCCCCAGTGAACAACGCCCCTTTTCAGAAAGTTTTTCAAACCAGAGGTGTGAAAAAGCACTTCTGACCCTTGTGACCCTTTTAAAAAAGTATAGTTTAATGAATACATTTAGTTAAAGCTCTGCTTCACTGATTTGGTTGCATCACCATCAAAAGTTAATAAGTATTGCTTAGTAAACAAATATGCATCTATTGTTTTATTTGTGCATGCAAGTAAAATGATTCACTCTTCTTGATTCATTTAGATATAGATTTGGCGTGTTTCACTTTTTTGTATTAAAACATAATTTTGACTTTTTGTCTTCATTGCGTTGCGTACGTTTTATGGCAGTCTTATTTTATTTTAAATCATGTTTTGTTCAGTTTGATTACGTCCATGTTTGCAGTATGTAAATATTCTTCTGAAAAGCAGGATTATTTTTTCTATCCTGAAAAAGGTTATTAATGGCATTCTGCATTATTTCTTCTCCACTCTCTCTCTCTTTCTCTCTCCATGGCCCATCAGAACCCACCTGAAGCCACAGTTGTATTGAAGATCATAAAAAAGCTGAAAAATATTGAGAGACGTATAGATATTTTATAGCTGCATCGCACAGCAACTCTAGTTACCCTTCCTTCTCAGGCTCGCTTTAACTGGTTCTCTCTGTCTCTCCATCCCTCTCCTGTCTTTTTCGCTCGGACAGTCTCCCGTTTTCAGCTGGAGGCAGAGTTCTGTCTGTAAACCTCTGGAGACGCGCTCTCTCTATCTCTCTCTCTCGTTTCTCTCGCTCCGTCTCTCTGACAACTGCTGCAGGGGTAAAGGCCTGTTGTGTTTCTTGCTGTTTGTTTTGGGAGGCTGCATGTTAAGTGACCTGTCCATCCAAAACACCCTCTCCGTCTGATCTCTCTTTACATCTCAGTCAAACGCTCAGCTTGGACAGCGGCATTCATTAATATAGTAGCAACCTATAAAGCGCACACACATAACCCCAAACCTAGCATTCGCACACACGCTCACACTCATACGCACACACTCACCAGCAACAATAAAACAGCACACCTCCGGAAAGCAGTTTGTGTCACATTTTCTGTACGCCCTAAGGGAGTTCATAGTAGTACAGTAGAGAGATAGAGATGCTCGCTGCACTGTAAACAGCCGAGTAGATGTGTGAAGAAAATGTGAATGGTGTTTGTGCGAGAGCTTGCTGCTATTAGGTGCGTTGCTAGGGTGTTCTAGTTGGTTACTAGGGTGTTGCTGATGCTTTCTGTTGTGTTTTAGGTGGTTAACTTGAAAATATGGTGTTAGGTTAATGTTAGTGTGTTAAAAAATATATTATTTGATATGACAGTAGAGCCCTCAAAAAAAAAAAGTTTAAATTAGTAAATTAAATTTTACTGATTAAAACAAAAACAAACAGTTAATTAAAACATTAACTGTGCATCGTAATAAAAATGTATTAAAATTAAATTTCAGGTTTTCTCTGGTAATTTTCTGAATTCTGTTTTAATTTTAATTTTTTTCATTTTAATTAGACTTTATATTGCTTTTTCTGGTTTTTCTTTTCTTTTTATGACTGATTTAAAATACTGCTGAATATGAAGAATATTACTTATATTATAGTTTAATATTATATATAATTAAAATAAGTTATTAGTTTCACTCACTAACATTTTTATTATTGATATGTAAAGTCAAATAAAAAAATGTATATGTTGATAATTTTTAGATTAATATGGCTGAATAAACCTGATTGCAATAGATTACATTTAATAGTTACTACAGTCAAATAATAAAAAATAATTAGCTTTTGAAATGATTGACAACGGCAACATATCAATATAAATAGAGCTTCTGGTGGTTTTTTTAATTAAAAAAGGTATATATATATATTATTATTATTTTTTTTTTTTTATAAAAATTGAGAAGAAAATAAAATTATGTTTTAGTTATTCCATGATTAGTTATCAATTTATTAAAAAAAAATAAGATTAGATTATACATTACATTATGCAAAAAAAGTGGTTGCTTGAGTAAAAAAAAAAAAAGGGTTTTGGTTTTGTTGTTTGTCTTTCCCTCTTTTATATAGTCTAAGAAATCATTGTCTGATCATTTATAAAATAATTGTCTGAACACTATTCATGTCTAAAATTACAGTAAGTTTAATACTTATGGTTTGGAGTTTTCTGGTTTGGAGTTTTCTGAAACCCCAACCCTTAGTATGAGTAATAGCTGTGATGCTTCCCTTAGCAAGCACCACTAATAAGACATAGTGTGGTGAGGGGCTCTGTTGTGTCCCCTCCCGTGCGTTTGCGTTCCCCAGCTAAATGATGTGGCCTGTGTAGCGATACAGTGAACCTTGACATGAGCCAAGGAACATTTATCCTCATTAGGGCTGGTGTTTAATGCAGCTGTGCTGTGTTACCATTGTATGACACTCCATCACGGTCTTTCCAGGCTCACTGACATCCCTGTTCCACCAGCCACACACCAAACCACCAATTTGAGCTCTTTTTGTGCAACGAGTGAGTCATACTAACAATTTATTTCTATGAAGTGCCAGAATTGGTGTGCTTTCATGAGAAACATATTACATGAAGAGTTTTAGTAACAAGACAAATAGGAGTGCTTTTCAGAGAGTCTGTGGCTTTGTGATGTTGTCACACATACAGATATTTTTTTGAATTTTTATTTACTTGATTTAGTTCATTACATAAAAAACTTCAAACGTGCATAGATTTAAACAAAAGTTAACTACACACAATAAAAATTGCTAATAAATAATTTATAATAATAATAATAAATAATAATTTTATATTATTTAACCATTTTTTATAATAATGTGATTTTTGTTTTATAGTTTTATTTTTGTTTACTTGGCAGGTTTTCATAAGTATTTCATATGATGCAAATGTATGAAATTATGTATTCAAGGATTTTTAATATTGTGTGAAGAATTAAATATTTGAATTTTAAGAAATTGTTTATCGGCCAGGACAAATGAGTTGATGTTTTTGAATGTCACCCTTGATATTTTATTAATTTATTATTATTTTATTATTACTTTATTATTAATTTTATATATAATGTAAGCATCAATGTTCGAACTTGGCTTTAAAAAGTTCAATAAATAAATTACATGCAAACATACCCTCAAATTATTGTTGTTTGCATTAAACTGCATGCAAATAATTATCACATTATTATTTGATCTCAACAAATTATGTCTCATTAAAACTCCAGCTTTGATTATTTTGCCACTGTTTAGAATAAAATTGAGTTACAGTGACAGCTATTTCTTAATTTATGTTAGTGGCGCAAAATCAACATGCAAAATCAATTAGATTTGACATTTTGTATAGAATAATAAGGCACATCTATATTCAATCATGTCTGTTCTGGTTTATCTGCATTCAAGGTTCTTCACTAAATAGCATTCATTAGGGTTTTTAGTCCAAAAGTGAAGAAATATATTTACTCATTTATGTCATAACCAGGTCCCATTAACAACATTTTCCTCATAATTTGGAGCATGTTGTGGAAATATGTATAAAAGTAGTCTATATGTTTTGTTGTGTTTTTTAAATGCAGGGTTTCCAAGTGTTCATGCATTTTTGTATAATTTAAGGTTTGTGGTTTCTTCAGTAAGAGTAATGGTCAGAGCCAAGTAGAGTTCAGGCTTGTGAGCGTACCCAGGTGGAAGATGAACAAACAGCCTGTCAAGGTCAATCACATCCACCCATGTGAAGACCTCCAGCTCTGACACTCTCTCCCCCAGCAGGAGACTCTCACTAGCATAGACCCAGGATGGGAAAAGGGGTGACTGGGGTGACTGGGGGAGAAACAAGCTCTCCTGACAGGCCAACATGCTATAAAAACAGATATACTTGTATTTCTATCTGGATGCCACAAATGAGTTCGCGTGTGTGTGGATTTGCAGATGGACAGCATGTCCCTAGCAATGTCAAGAAATCCTTTATTAGTCAGTATCAATAATTCAGGTGGGTCTCAACATATTTTGTCACTTTCTATTGTATCACAATAAAAGATTAATGAGTCAACAGTTTGGATTAGATTCATGTTACACATGCAACTTATACACACTATGTAAACATAATCAAACTGAAAAAGTCACTGTTTTTAGACTTTAGAATATTTTCTGCTATGCATAAACAAACATATTATACATCAAAATGTTTTATCATCACTTGAATGCATAAAAGGTTCAATCAGAAATACAACATTTTGGACAAAAAAGATATATATAATTTTTATAATTGCATTAATAAATGAAATTGCATATAGTAAACAGAAACACAAACACACCCACGTTTATACACACATATACATTTGTTTACACACACATTATTTAGGCTACATATGTAACTATATACCGCACATACTCTATTTATACATTAATATACATACATATTCATATTGCAGGGTTATTGATCTATCCACGACATAACTAATGTTAGAGATGTTTCTTTTTCTGTAATGACATCTGTCACTGACTAGCCTACTTTGCTCTATCAGATTCAAAAAGGCCAAAACACGATTTACATGCATGATCTACATATATGATCTATATTTTCTCTGATCCTTCTGTTTATGACAATCATAATTTTTTGCAAGCTTGGAAGACCCGGGAAGTCCTGTAACTCATTCAGGACGTGCTCTGGGGTTTTCCTTACCGTAATACACCTAAAACAGGGATTGACGTAAAAACTTACATTGGTTTTACATTAATAACACATTTTTTTATTGTTACAAACGGTTAAAATTGCAGTAGATAATACTCTTATTTGGGACATGGTTTTAACATGGAATTTTAGTTGTTTTTATTTTATTTATTGGTTTATTTTTATGAGGCTTTTGTATTACAGAATGTTTTGGTTTCTATACTTTTTGTGTGCATTATTTGTTAAGAAAAAAAATTTAATAGTTACGTGAAAAGATTAAAAAAAAAGGTCTTTGTATCCTTTATCGTTACCTACACCATGCAATTACTGCTTGAATCGAGCTTTGTAATTTGATGTACAGGTCATTGTAAAAAAGAAAGAGACTGTATGACAAGCGTGTAGTTTCATAATGGTATTGCTCAGTATATTAACTACCTTATGTGAAGGTTTTAACTTATCAAACGTATCCACCATCCAAACAAGGCTAATAATGCTTATCGGCCTAATTGAGTCTTCAGATGTCATTTTTCAAATGAAGGTCATATCTGGTTAGAGGAGTGGCTTAGCAGTTTCCTCAGTATCTTTAGCTCTCTCTATCTTTCTCTCTCACTTCTCCCCCACTTTCTCTATCTAGAGGGAAATGTAATTACTTTTGGGATCAAGAAAATAGCAAAAAATGTGGCTGCACTGCAGGCTATCTGTGAGATTAGTCGTTTTACAGGAGATGTGTTCTGTAATTAGTTTGCTTCTCCGCACTACAATATTGAATAACCTACTTTAAACGATTATAGTTGATAGCAATAAGGATCCATAGCATGCATAAAAATAATTCTGGCACTCGTTGACAATACATTATGAAAGAAATTTTCAGCAGAAAACTTTTTACAGGACAAAATGACTATGAACAAATATGACTGATCTATTAAGTACATTGGATATTATATAATTGTGAGGAATGCTCGGAATCAGGAGGATCCATGATGCAGCTTTTATTGGCGTAGTCGGACAGGCAGAGGTCGATAATAGTACTAGTAACCTCGATAATCGAGGTCGGTAGGCAGGCAGAAAGTCAAGGGCAGGCAGCAAGAATCAAAGTCCGACAAACAAACACAGTAAACACAGGAAATCAAACAGGAAAAACGCTCAGAGATGACAGCCTTGGCAAATCAAAACTTCGCGACAACCCAGTAGAAAGTCCGAGTATTTATAGGCCTGATAATGACCAACACCTGGCGGAACTAGACCAAGGTACGTGAGTAAATAGAGTCCGGGTGGAAACACTAGTACTCTGGCGAGGGTTCCCGCTGCTGCTGGCCGGAGAGAGCCACAGAGGCGTGGTTCGTGACAATAATTATTATTGCATATCATTTACATTTACACTATAGTCATTTAGCACTTTTTTTCAAAAGTGACTTATAAATGAGAATAATAAAAACAATGAAAACCAATAAAATTTAATGAAATTTATTGTAATTTTTAAAAGTATTGACAGCCATGTCCTTAGTTCTTAATATCTTTTTATGCCTTACAGTATTTCTATTTTTATAAATAATAATAATATACATGTAATAATCAGAATCAACAACAATAATGATGAAAATAATATTTAAATATTATTATTGCTTGACAATATCAGCAACTAAATGATTATTTATTATCTCTATTATTATTATCAATGTCAATAGAAATGATAACAACAACAATAATAATGTTGTTATTACACATATAACAATAATCAATATCATCAACAATATTATTATAATTTATTTCTCTCTTCTCAAGTGGCATATATAATGACATTAACAACAACAAGGATTATTATTGTTGTAATTATTAATACTAGTAATATTTTAATGCTGTTATTGTTGCTTATCAGGTGACATATATTATTTATTTATTTATTATTGCTCTCTTTAACAACAGTAACTATTATTGTACATATCACTGTACATATAACTTGATAAAAGCAAGCAATAATAATAAATATTATTATTAATAATAATATTAACATTATTCTTATGTTATTATTACAAAATATTCATATTAACATTATATTTTAATACGCTAAAAATACTAAAATAAATATGTCCACGCAGATTTTCTGAGCAGAAACCCTATAACATTATAAGCCCTATAATCTATAATATCCTCCTTTGTCAGGAGACCTGTTATGATGACATATGAAAAGAGATGGTCACAATAACAGACTACGAGTGTGCGACTGAGTACATTTCACTCAGATATGGCACAATAGGCGCAATTATGAGACAAAAGTGTGACACGTGGTTTTTATATAATTAGAATCTATTATCAAACGCACATGAATGGCCTTGGTTTCCTCACCCTCTTTAACAATGGGTTCATCACAATTCTTTGGGAGGAAAAAAAAACCATCATAATACACTGCTTATCAGATCTCACCTTACGCGGAGCCTCTTGCTCTGGTAACTGTGTCCGTAATTATCTTGCTTTCAGATACTGCAGAGAATTTTGTCAAACCCAGAGAGAGTGGCTAGTAGATACATATGAGGAACCGTGTTGCTATTATGTTTGGGCCTCCTAAAAGATTGTTTCGTTACACTTCAGTCAGTTTCTTACCTCTGAATGCATTATATGTATGGCCATTCACCACAACATTTGTCTTGAAAATGCTTTGTCCAATTACCAATCAATTTTTCCAAATGTTTTCCAGGGCTGAACATTTCATAACAGATTCCAGTCGAACCTGCGCCCAGAGGACATCTCCAGACCCGGGTCCCTTTCTACGCTATGCGTGTTTTTCTTTGAACAATAAACAACACAATTTTCAAACCAATTTCCCCCTCCTGAAACAATTCGTGTCTAATGGAGCAGGACAGGAAACAGTTCCTTCACTCCTCTTGAAATATTGAAAAAAGGAAAAAAAAAGAAAAAAATCAAAGAAAGTTGTCTCCGTGCTGGAGAATACAACGCAAGCTTGATAGAAAACAATAGAACAATCTCTTGACTGGAGACGCGACTCGGGCTCTGATTGTTTCTTCGCCGTGCCTGCTATTGTTTCCAGGAATGCCCCACATGTGCTGTGACACAAACAAATTCAAATTCGCATGCTTAGTTTGCACGATTTACCGTTTTGACAGCCGATCATCGTGCAGTTTATTTGTACACAACCTCACAAGGAGAACAGAACTAGCTTGTGCCTTTTCTGGCGACACTTGAGAAAAAAAAAAGCCTTTGCGTTTCTCGTAGAGGTGTAGCGACAGCAATAAAAGAACAAAATATGAAATGTCCCGCGATTGAAAAACACTTCAAATCTGCGTTTCATTTACATCTGCTCTGATTTTTGTTTAGGTTCTTGCTGTTGTTCTTTCCTCCTTTACAAGATCTAAGTGATCTATACGCTGCAGGGCCTTGTACTGTGTTTTCCTTAGGAGCATTTTGCTATCACTTTAATGATGAAGCCACGGTTAGCAGCCGTGGGCGGGAGAGTTATAGTAGTGCGTCTTAACGTATTGTGTTCTGGGATGCATGAGATAACTTTGGGTGCTTCCAGCTAGAGCTGTAGTCAAGTCCAGCTTTGTCGAGTCCAAGACAAGACTAGTCCGACCGAGACCCGAGATCAAGTCAAGTCCAAGTCCTTAAATTTCGAGCCTAAGTCAAGACAATAATCCAAATAAGAGAAAAAAAACGATGCTAGATACAGCATTTTCCTATTACCTATCTGGTTTCTAGTGTGTCTAGTAAGAGCTGGATTAGCTGGTTCAAGTGTGTTTATTAGGGTTGGTGGCAGGTTTCTGCAACTGTTTTGTTGCAAAATTTGCAGTTGGCCTTGTGCTTCTTCTGCCCTGTCGAAGAATTCTCTGTGGTTTGTAAAACCATACTGTATAATGCTGGTGTTAGATGACATCGTGCCTGTAGAAAATATGACTTTACAGTGGAAAGATGTATTTTTAGGCATTATTGTAAACTCTGGAGATAAACAGACCCACACTCTTTTTAGCCTTTTGTTTTTATGGTAAAATTTCATATCCATAAATGTAAATTCTCTGGACAAAATCCATGTTTTATGGCATTTAAAAATTAAATGAAGCTTTTTATTGAGTATATATTGCCCTCAAAGAAACAAAAAGTTGTGCAAGCTTGTGCATTCTTCACTTTCCTATGAAATTGTTCATATCTCCCCCTAGCATCTGAAATTTCAAAATTGTTTCTGCGTTTGAATTTTATTGAATGCATAATTTTGAAAAGATAATTTAAAAAAAACAAAAACAAATGGCGCATCGAATCGCTTTGGTGCTACTGAGCATGCGCACATAAATGCAGCGTCACACTGTACAACAATAATTAGTATTTCATTATTGTAAAGGATAGGTTTAGGGCTGGGGTATGTGTAGACATTAATAAAGCAGAGGTAGAAAATTAAATTAGAAACAGCTAACTTTTAAGAACAGCAAGTGTACCGGAGGTCATGTGACAACAAGAACCAACCAATCAGCTTCATCCTTCACTGAAAGCTTGGCCGAGATGGAGAAACAGCTGAAGAAGGATAGCCATTTAAAAAAAATAATAATACGTTTAGTAGCAGAGCTACTGCAAGGCATCTTTAGTGCTGGAAATCCATGTATCCTTTGCTGAAACTTTCGCGTCTTGGAGGGTGCGGGTCACGGTTGCGTAGCACGGGAGCTCAAGCGAGTACAGTATAACGTTAGTACTAGTTGCTTTTCAAAGAAGTAGAAAGCGTCGCGCCTAGTGTTTTCCACGCGTTTTTAGGCGCGACATGCGAGTGTGGTTTTGTTTTGAATGAGAAAAAGCATATTGCTGGACTCGGCCGAGACCAACGAGAACATTTGGCGAGTCCAAACCCGAGTGCAAACGCCGTTCTCCGTGTTATTTTGTGAGCACCAAGGCTTTGAGTTATGGATCTCCCAAAACCACAAAACCCATTGTAGAAGTGGCCCCATCTATCCTGCTATTGCCCCCACCGTTCAATCTTAGTCTAATAGATTTTCTCCCTGACCGTACATACACGCAACTGTACTGATGTTGTAATAGTTTGCTCTCTTCTCATAACTCTAGCACAGACTCGATGACTTGGAAGAATAGGCAGTATATTGACAGTCACACTAGAGGTGTGTATGAAAACGTTTTAGAGTGCTTGTATGGAGTTGGTAAGTTCGTTTTTTAAGACTTTAGCTATTTTAATTAACTGTTACTCATACACCACGTTTAGCTTTTTTATTATTATTGAACCAGTGGCCTGAAATGTGGTGCAAAAGTTAAGAGAAAAATAGTTATTTAAAAATTATTAATTTATTTACTTATTTAATTGCAAAATGTCATTATTGTTGTTTATAGTATCCAGTTTGTATAGCTTTATTTTTTAACTTTATAATTAATGTCAATATGTCATGTAATATAAATACATTAAAGTGCCCCTATTATGCTTTTCAAATATGATCTTTCATGCAGCGTGCCATGTAGCTGGATGTGAACATTAACTATCTGCAAAGTTGCGACGCCGACAGTGCATGATAAATTAAGTTTTTGTCTATCAAAAAAAAAAGAGTTGGCTCACATTCATATAACGAGTCGTCAGCAATTCGAATATTTTTCTGTTACGGATCCACTCACTAAGTAACATATTTGCATAATGTCCACCCACGTTCTACTTCGAGAAAACTAAAGTGTTTTTTGACCTTGCATACATGTAAACCTGTTTTAAGAGACTCATAAATCAGTATTAGCACCCTTTAAAAAGGCATAATAGGGGCACTTTAATGCAAGTATAATCTAATATATTAACAATTTATAGCTACATCAATTTTTTTTTAAATTAAGAGAAATCAAATCTATGGCTGTTTCAAAATCATGATATTTTTGTTTGTATGTTATGAGTTTGTTTTTTAAATTTTTTTCTTTGTTTTGTTTTTGTTTGCTTTATTGTTTTGTGTTTTGATTTGTTTTGTTTTTTGTTTTGTTTTCCTTTTTGATTGTTATTTTTTGTTTTGTTTTGCTCTTTGTTTGTTTGTCATTTTGGGTTTTGTTTTGTATGTTGCTCTTTGTTTTGTTTTTTGTTTTGCTCTTTGTTTTAAAAATATTCCCTATAATGCAAATGTCACAATTCACAATGTCAATTTCGTATTTGTGTATCTTTGGCTTTTTCTAAATGATTTGACTCTCCAAAACAATGAACAAAAAATAGATTAGACTTAAAATAAGAAAAGAAAAGAAACCTAACCCGTATCTCCAAAATATTGTATAGACTTGATGTTTCTAGTAAGCAAGCACATGGGGGAACACCCTAGTAATCACTTACTAACGTCTCCGCAACCCCTAGATCACCCAAGCAAAGGTTGTGTCAAGTTCTTGGTGGTGTTCTCAATGGATTCAAGCAGCTTGGCCCATCATGTCTCTGCAAATGGGTTTGAGTCTCACTACACAAGGGGAGTCACAATTTCTTCTATGCAGCTTTAGTTTGGAATGGACTGAGAGCACTTTAGCCCATGCTTTCATGCAGTGCTCTATAGTAAGAGGTAATTGCTTTGATACTGTTCCATGTGTGGGATTTCTTGTACATTTGAACGACACTGTGCGCATATCTCTGTGTCAATAGCCTGGTGCCTGAAAATCTATTCATGTTGAAAATGAAGCCAGTAGAGAGGAAAGGCGAGAAAGAGAGAGAGAATTTCTGTCACAAATCTCATCTGTCTGACAGCTGTCATCACTCACTTTTTCCTAGAAAAAAGACTGGTTTAATTCTGTGGATAGATGGAGAAAATGGTATTGAATAACCCCCTTGGTCAAATATTTTTTTTTCAGGATTTCAGGCAGTGTGATAAATTAGGTGCCCCCTGGATCAATACCTGCTTCTTTCATAGCTCAAGATGGGATTTGTCAAAATAGGAACTAAAGGAAAGTCTATTGAGTTCAATGTCTAAGGTGCAACCGTAATTTCTAGAAAAGTAGAAAGCTTAGACATGATTGTATTCGAGTGTGTTCTTCATGCACATGCGTTTGGGTGTCCTTTTTGTGGTGTTAAGTAAAGTGTGTTAGTTTATTGGTTGCTAGTTTCCGTCATGTAATGCTGGTGTTTCCAAACTTTTTAGAGAGTACAGTCCCCAGAATGTGATTGCCTTTGTGAACGATCCTAGAAATATGTCTATTAAATATAAAAACCCAAACTATGGATGTTAATATTTAATAAAATGTTATTTTAGTAATTTTTTTATTTTATTTTAGAGTTTAGGAGTTCCCAGTTTGAAACCACTGCTATAATGTAATTGCCCAAGTGTTGTTTGCCGCATGTCTACAATGAAAATTTATGCTAAAATAATGCTAAAAATGTAAAATTTCTTTCACCAACTTTGCAGCTCTCCGCTTTCCCTTCTTTACCCTTTCAAAACATTTACTTCTATGCTTCTTCCCCTATTTTTTTTCTGTTAGGTCATGGTTCATGTTTACAAAAAAGAAAGCCCATCTACGGCGTTCCTAGTATTTCATGAATTTACATTAGGTGTCTTTTTTCCCCCACAATTCCGTGCATGTTAATGGGAAAGTCTTAATTAAAATGTCAAGGTAGCGTGATGTCCCTTTACATTTCTTTCCCTCCCTCCACCATCTCGCTCGCTTTGAACCTCCCCAGAGGCCTATTAAGCGCTGGCCGGAGTGATTGAAGTTCAAGGGGTGAGGCTGAAGATTGTGCCTCTCCTTCCATGCGTCCCAACATCCTCCCCGCTTGACCTTTAGCAGACAGCCTTCCCGGCTAATGCGCTTGCATATCTAATGAGAGGGTCAGAGATGCCCTGACAGTCTATGCGTGCGATAAGACGCAGCCTCCCACTGCCGGGCTGTCTTTAAATGTTAGATCCTCTCCGACTCTATCCCTCTCTCGTTCTCTCCCTATCACTCCCTCTGTTCTTTTGTCTCTCTGTGCGAGAGAAAGGTTAGTAGGAAGGACAGGGCACTGGCTGCTTTTCATAAATGGGTAGTTTCTGTCAGCGAGTAGAAGGCAAATTCTAATGAGCCTTTCTCTTACAGATGCAATATAGTTTTGGCCTCATAAATCATCAGCTGTTGGAGGCATCAATAATGTTTATGTGGCCATTAACAGTTGGGCTTGTGCTGATTGTTTGACGTCCTTGCCAGGATGGAGAGACGGTCAAGGTGGATGGAAGGCGCTTTCAAAAGAGGGCAGTAATCTCGTCACAGAAGGGCTAGAAGTGCTGCTTTGATATGTCTAGTGTTTGACTGTGTCTACTTGAACAGAAAGCATGTTTAATTTGAGGATTACTTCTTGTTTCTTATAGCCTATGCTCAGTTCGTGGCTCTTTTCTACGCTGTCCAAGTTCAAAAAGTGCAAAAGCACCTCATGGACTATACATAGATGCACTGACATTCCATATTATGACCATAGAAGGTCATTTTTGAAGTCTGAAAACTCTATGTCCCATATAATTGCTTCGAAAAGACTGACTTTCTTTCTTACTTTCCTTCCTCTAAAACCTGCAATGACTTGTTGCAATTTTGTTGTTAATTTTGTTACATGCTTTTGTAATTCTGTATTAATTTATAATTTTTTTTTTGTTTTTTTAAATAAATTATAACATTTATATTTTTCTTTTAACGTGTATATTTAGTTATATTTTTGTTTTTATTTATTACTTTCATTTAAATATTGAAATTATTTCTTAATTTGTTTTTTACATTACTTTAGGTTATTGTTTATTTTAGCTTTCATTCATTAAAACTTTATTTAACCAGTAAATTAAAAAAATCTTTAAAAATAACTGTAATAAATAGTTGTATTTTTAATAGTTGTGGTTAATTTGGTTAATTTTGGTTAACAATTATAACACTGGCAAGAATTTATTGGAATTTACATCAAAAAGAATAACCAAGAGCAAACTTTTTTTTTCTTTCAACATAACATGCTGCAACAAATCATTCTCAGTTGGGAACAGAAACATATTTGTACATAAATTTTCAAGTTGACATAAAATTCTCTATTTTCTCACCACCCCCCTCTGTGATAGAGTTTACACTAGACTTTTATTGTCTAATTTCCAAACACCCACCTGTTTAGCGTTATGGATGGACTTGCATTGTCCGTTTTTTTATGATTACTATACATCAAGTCTCTGAAATTGACAAGTCAGTTAATATTAGCATATTTCTGAGTGCACGTCCCTGCAGACTTGTGAGGTAATTCATGAATAATTCATGTTTTTTTGTGTTTTTCCTTACAGAGCGGCATCATCGAGTCACTTCTCAGTTTCTCAGCCTTGAAGTGTGTCACAAACTTTAAGATGAAAAAAAGACCGTTTTCCTGTAACCTAATGCATAGCGCCTTGTCGACGCTACAAGTCACGTTCATTTCTACCGAGCCAAGCGAGAGCTCTCATCAGGGATGAAGCCTCCCCTGATAAATCACTCCCCGCTGCTCTTTGGCCCCTCAAGCAGACCTGCGGGCCTTCTCTGAGACTGCTTGCCCGAGACCTGCAACATTTCTTCTGACCCCCTCTCAGACAATTATCCAGGAGCCAGGCGTCAAGCTTCACCGTCGGCCCTGCCTAATGAAGTGTGCAGCGGTGGCTGGGCCCGTAATCACTGCAGTATGCAAGCGCTCACCTTCTACGGCTCATCACCGGAGATTACATTCACAAATCAATGAGGGGTGCGCGCCCTAAAAATGCTACAATTCATTTGCGTGCCAGGGGTTATAGCTTATCTTCAGTTCTTTGTGTTGACAAGCATCTATGGCGCTCGTTTTTGGGAAAGGAGATTGTTTTTGTTGGCAGTGTTTTTTACAAGGTGGTTATGACCCCAGACGAGGTTATTGTAAACCAGCTGCCGGCCTTAAAATCCTTTTAAATCAAATTATTCCTCATACTCAAGCTGCTATAATTCTAATCAAGAACCAAATGTCGTCTCCATTTCATGCCTTAGATATTAAAAACCAAGACTCTCCTAATCTTAGACCTGCAAGGAACGTAACCTGAGCTATAAGAGCGTACGCGTCGCACACACACTCACATATGCGCGTGTACAGACAGAGCTGTGTTCAGCACTATCCCTTGCTTCACTGGTCCTATCTTATTAAAGGCTGTCGGCGCAGCTACTGAGGAGCTATCATAAGCTTTTCATTATTGACTGAGAAAATATGATAATTTGGAAATCAAATGCTGCCTTCCAAAGGCTCCACTGTCACTTTCAATTTTAGATTCTCTCCTCCACTTATATGAGCAATGTGATAGTGGTGACTTCTCAAGTTTCATTCTCCATTTTGCACATTTATTTATTTATTTGTGCGTTTTTTTTTTTTTTTTAATTAGAATGTTATAATTGAGGTCTCTCACCTATTGCACCTCAGTAAAAAAAAAAAAAAAAAAACTAAAACAAATTTAATTAAAAGCTGTATCTCCTTTCATGGCGGAAATTGAATTATGTTTGAAGTGGGAGAGATTGCAAACTGACAACATGTTTTCTTTATTAGCTCCCCTCCTCTCCGTTTCATTTCCTTCTTTGGAACAACTGACAAAATTTCCATGCAATTTATTTTGTTTATCGTACTTTTTTACACTTCGCTAATTTAACATAAATAATCTTATAATGAGTCAAAAGTCATTTTCCGTTGCATACAGTAGTTGAAGTTGAGAACTGTCTTGAATGTTATTAAAATGAAACCGATAGGCTTTAATGAATAAACGATAACGTCACAAATTCTCTTTCTATACATCCGAAGCATCATGCACTTCCTCTATAGCGCTGCATTTCCCTCTCATCCCCAGGATTCCCAGCAATCCCTGCATAATCCTTACTGTGGCATATTCCAGGCCAGCCGGAGACGTATCGGGCCCTGCTGAGTAATTCTTTTGCCCTCGCCATCCTCTTCGTGCTGGATTGCGCTGACCAGAGGAAGTGTGATAGCCTGTAAGCTTTCCTCTGTTGGGATAAGGAGCCAGGGCCGTTTTCCCAGGGCAGCGCTGAGGTAAGAGCGGAAGAGCTTCTCCGGCTGGCTAGCCGAGCCCGGGATAAGCTTGATCCGTGCTAATCCTTCACACACGCCGCTCTTCGCAGATAATGGCGGCACTCTCTCTAGTCCTTATCAATCCGGCGCTGCTGCGGCATTACCTGGTGTGCGCTCAGCCCGATGGGAGATTTCTTGCTTAAATCCCAGGCAGCGGTTGCTATGGCGAGAAATGAAAACAGGCTAATTCGTGAGATTATTTTTATTAGGGATGATAATCAGGCGACCCGAAACTAAAGGTCTGGAAGGATTGCAGAAGAAATGGGAATTAATTTCCAGTACATAAAAGGGATTCTGCCATTTTTGGGGGCTTGTTTACCTCAAATACTAATATATTTACAACAACGAGTGCTTTTCGCACTAATGGCGTATGCTTTCATCGTAATGAAGCAGTGATTTATCCTAGTTGGGCTAATATTCAAACGAAGACCTGCCATTAACATTCGGGATGCACTTAAAGAGACGCTCTTCTAATGAGAAGCTTTTGGTTTTTGTGTGATCAGTAAACCTCCTTTGTACCTATTCCCTGATAACCCCACATAAATATTCATGAGCGCATAACTCTGTCTCTTTTCTTATAGGCTCCTTCGCTGATTGGCTGAATAACCTCACTACAAGGAAAGTGTTAGTGAGAAATCTGTCAGGTTAATGCTGTGTGGTGTCTCTTGTAATTTCAGACATATAACAATGACTTAATCAGCATTTATAGAGAGAAGATGCATCTGTGGGGCTCGGTATATGGGACCTGTATGTTGTTATGGAAAACAGATGCATTTATGGCCGCAGGGAGTTTCTGTCTCTCTCTCTCTCTCTCTCTCTCTCTGTCTCGTCGAGATCTTAAGCAGAGAAAAGTGAAACGTGGAGAATTGGTGGAGGCGAACGGAGGTGAGCTAATGGATCAAAATTACCCCCGTCTGAAAGTTTTGACGAGCGCTGACGAAATTGCTTTTCACCCCCCCTTTCTCCCCGAACCCTCCACCCCTTCTCAATAGAAGACGCAGACAGAAAAATCCATCTGTAACGCAGGCATTGTCATCGCCTTGCAATTTACACCCATTCCTCTCAACAGTGGTTCCTGTGCTTGATGGCGTGATAAATTAATCTTTTTCTGTGCCACTGCGTCAATTCTTTTAAAAGAATACATTAAGGGGCGTTAGAGATTTTTTTTTTTTTTCTCCCCAGGAGTAAACATTTTTTCTTTCTTTCTCTCTCAGTCACCATGACAAATCATATTCTCTGGAGATGAAGAGAAAAGGCCCTGGGAAAAGGCAAAAACCATTTTGGAAAGCCGTCGTGCTAGCCGGATCAGTCTGAGCACCGCGTTTGACAGAGTGCTCTGAAGAAACCATCACACACGCTGCTGATGATAGTTGTGGTTGTTGTTGAAGAATTAAGTATGACCTTCACTCTAATCGTGTTAGACATTGGAAGGAAAGCGTCTAATCATCAATCACTCAGCAGTCAGCAGAGTGGAAAGATCACCCAACTCAAACACAGCGGGGACAAACAACAGCATGCGGGGCTGTGACTATACCGACCCACCTTCAGGTTCACCATTACCGCCAGGATTGTCCTTCGCTTATGATCTCAGAGCTAGAGCTGCTGTTTTAATGGCCTCCATTTGGCAGGAAGGTATTTCAACTGCTGGGTTGTAGCACAGACTTTTAGCTTTTTATATTCAATTTAACTTTTTTGTAATATATTATTTAAATTTTTTTTTTACTTTTTTCTCTGTGTTGGTAGTGCTACTTGTAATTGCCCCTTAGGGAGTAAAAAAGTTGTAACTAAGCTAAACTAGAACTCAAAATCTCACTAGTTGAGTTCCAGCAACATAATTTGTTCCATACACAATGTAAAAGTGTTTTTAAAGTTATATTTTCAGGTTTTTGCCTTTTATTTTGACAGGAAAGTTCAAAGTGATAGAAGAGAAGAGTACGGATTTAAAACCACAGTTTCGGGGTCAGTGAGGCTTTTAAAAGAAGTCTCTCATGCTCACCAAGGCTGCTTTTATTCAATCAAAATGACAGCAAAAAATATGTTTATATATGAAAATTTAAAATAACCAACAATTACAGTATATTTTAACATCTAATATACTCCTGTGATGCAGTTTTACAGCAGCCTTTACTCCAGTCTTCAGTGTCACATGATCCTTCAGAAATCATTCTAATATGCTCATGTACTGCTTAAGAAACATTTATTAATATCAATGTTACAGTTATATATATACAGTTATATTTATATATGACATAAATTAAACAAAAACTTTTATTTTGGATATATAAGTAGATATAAGATTTGTCTTTAATGTTACTTTTGATCAATTTAATGTGTTAAATAAAAAAAAATATTAAAACAAATATTAAAATTGTCAAGTATTCAAGTTCATTTATATTTGCTGGGGTATCATTTTGATTTTAAATAATATTTTTACTCTTGTATGATTAACAATTTTGCTATTTTTTGTGTCGTCCAATTGCATCCAACGTGAAAGCGAACCAGATGAGAACCTATGTGCTGCCTGGTGTGCAGTAAGAATCTGCCTGAATATCCATCCTGATCCTTATTTTAAATCTCCCTAGAGAAAGAGCGAGAGGGAGGGAGGGAGGCAGGCAGGTGAAGCATGGGGCTGAATGCAGATGTGACGCGAGTTCAGAGGGCTCCTGCTCCCTGCGGACATCCCTCTGCCTCCAAGCAGCCATAGTGCATCACTTACCCAAGCCCACTGCGGTGCCCCACTCATAAAATACTCACTTTTAAGGGGATGAGAGGCAAATAAATCTCCTTTACAGGGGATATAAAAGTAAAATGCAGGATTAAGGCTGCCCTGCACGTACACAAACATATATAATTTCCCCCTTTTTCCATTGCATAACCTTCTCTAGTTTCAAAGTAACCCCATAGGGTCCTCAGGACACGTTTTGAATGTCATCACATGGTGGACAGCTGGAACAAGGCCTTTAGGATACACTTCTATGAGCTGAGGTCAGTTTAAGTGACCATAAAGAAGCAATACAGTATTTGATCTGTCTGACCGTACTGTATGTGTCTGCGTATATGCGCAGATCTATTTTTATTCCTGACAGTACACTGAGTGTTTTTATGCTGCTTCTTTAACTACAGCTCGGATGGATCCTCTTCCTTTTCCTTTTTTTCCCCTCCATGCTCTTTCCCTCTCTATCCCTCAGCTCCCATCTCTATTTAAATACAAATGGAGGGCTCTTAAAAAGAAATTGTCCTCAAAATGCCGGAGTCCCTGTCGTATTTCACACTCAGGGAGCATGTCGCACCAGCCGCACACGTGTTGAAAGTGTGTGCCGAGAATTATTGGCGCCTGTGCCTCGTTTCCAAGGTTACAGGTTATTATTGGTTTGAGTGGGCTTCACGTGGCATGATGCAGCACAGGCTTTGAGAGGTGTTTATGGCAGCAGAAAAGGATCCAGATTTCAAAAGCAGCGTTAGAAGGTTTGGCCCACAGCACATGTTGAGCAGTGAGCTCTTGACCTGTAATATTTATTTTAGAAACACTGATTTATTTCCCTGTTGTTGAGTCACTCTGATCTGCATTCTTTACAGGTGCCTCCTTCTTACCTTGAACCCAAACCTCTTGTTTAGTTTTCTTGCCTTTCTTTGAGGAATTTAAGAGGGCCTGTACCAGCATTTAGCCATTGATTTATTTGACATGTGTTTGGAGGTTGTTTCAGATTTTTATTAGTAGAGAGCATCCAGATCAGAAGTGTCACACATGGTTCAAACTGGATGGTGTGTTCCACCTTAGATACTGAAGCGCAGTGAACATTAAATGCAACAGAAAAAAAAACAAAAACAATAGATTTTGGCTACACATACAATGACCCACGCTAAAGGGGTCATATGATGTTGCTAAAAAGAACATCATTTTGTGTAATGCAGTTTAAAGTCCAAAGCACATAATTTTCCACATACTGTACATTATTGTTTCTCCACTAAGCCCCGGCTTCTAAAATGGGTCAATACTGTATGTACAAAGCTTATTGTTCTAACAAAGCAAGGTGTGCTCTGGTTGGCCAGTGCATTGTAATTTGGCCAAATACCTCAAGCGTCTGATGGAAATGTTACACCCCTTACCATAACGTGATGCCCTGTCCCGGCACTATGACGTCAAAACAGTAAAACACATTATAAACTAGGCAATTGTTGCATCTAGTGGAGACATAATTATTGATTATCCTGACTTAGTAAACAACATCATCTCTGCATTTGTGATCAGAGAAACAATAAGCACTAACGTTACTCATCACTGCTCAAAACGCGGGTTTGAATAGTAAGTACCAGATTCTGATAAGATAAGAAAATGCAACTTAACAGGTTGTGAGTCAGAAGTGCCAGACTCTCCTTGTAGAGGTAGAATTGTCCTAGAAAGGTCTCTTAGTGCATGCTAAGACACACACAGAACGCATGAATACTAAATTGAGTTGTCATGCGCTTCAAAACTGTAAAATCGCTTGAAGGTTTCAATTGGCAAGGCATAAAAATACATGAAAATTATGAACTATAAACTGATTTTTAAGTAAGAGAACTTTCAAAATCACAGGGTGATCAAATACTTATTGACCTCACTGTGTATATATATATATATATATATACACATATATATATATATATATATATACAGTATAGTGGTTATATATGTATATATAAAACAAATCATTGTACTGATGACTGCTGTACAAGGTAGACCAATCATAACAGACTAGGCCTTCTGACCAATCAGAGCAGAGTAGTCTCCTGGAAAGGAGGGGTTTAGAGAGTCTTTGAACTGCTTCGAACAAATCGTTTGAGAATTGCTGGAAAATGAAGTGATATTAAACATATTTTGAGAAAACAAAAAAAAAAATTCTCCTTGCGTGCATATGAACCTGTTGTATGAGACTCCCCAAACAATATTAGGAGCCTTAAAAATGGCATAATAGAGGCACTTTAAGGATATTTTAGAAGAAACATCTAAACTGAGTTCCAGAAAGACTCTCCTGAACTGTGAAAGAGCAATAAACATTTCCTCTGGGAAACGAGACCAAGTTTGATAAAACAACAAAAGACAATAAGATTCGATAGCAAAGATGAGAGAAATGGATCTTAGAGATTTTGTGGCCACAGAGCAGGACTCCTGTAGAGAAGCACTGAAGTCTGTCTCTGTTTGGCTGCCTTCAGGGGGCAGGTGCACGGCGAGATCAAATCCTTTCGCTATGCTTTCTCCACCTGTACATCTTTGTACAATGAGAAAGCAAGGAGGGGGAAAGGGACCTTGTGAAGACGAAGCCTCCTGCAAAGAAGCAATTAACAGCATAGCCCTGTCAAATTCTCTCACTCTCCCTCTCTTTCTCCTCAGTCTCCTCTAACAAGGCCACAAAATGACTCACCTCTCATTGGGCGGGTGAGATGCCCTGAGAAACAGCACAGAGCATCACACCAGAGTATTTCCATGCACTCTCCAGAACCACAGCGATTCATTCCTCCTCGTCTTCAAGACTCTTCTGTGAAAATGAATGCAGGCAGCCAAGGTCAGTAATATTGTAATCTTGTGCAACACTTGGAATGTGGAATATAAACCAGGCAGCTTTAATGTAGAGGAGAGGAAGTTGAAATCCCCTGTTGGAAGCTCGGATGGTGAAAACACCCTCATTGCATGTTATGTATGCGTATGTGCGATGCAAACACATGAATTATGCATTGCATAAATGACAGCGATGACAGGACAGAACTCTTTAGTTCTGTTCAGCAGCTGAAGTGAAATGGCAGAGGACTATTGTGAGCCGTAGATTTCTGTGGGAAGACCTTCCGAACTTTGTGGGCCCCTTCAACCCCCCTTGAAATACTTAACAGATGCTATTTTGTAGTGCATATCATTATTGCGATGAAACTGTAAATTGCATAACAACAGCACACTGTGAGTCTGGATTTGCATGCAGATACTGAGCAGATCACTTACTGAACAACTTTGACCTGAAAGGTTAAGTTCGTGCTGAACGTTGAATGAACTTTGGGTATGTAGGAGTGTGTGCAGATCATAAATCAGGGATCAAATCTCTGTATATCCTTATGTTTCTTTGAGTGTCTATCTATCTATCTATCTATCTATCTATCTATCTATCTATCTATCTATCTATCTATCTATCTATCTATCTATC
>JAUMHP010000078.1:4482385-4492972 GCA_032361065.1 Enteromius trimaculatus | reverse complement strand
TATCTATCTATCTATCTATCTATCTATCTATCTATCTATCTATCTATCTATCTATCTATCTATCTATCTATCCTTTTATCTATCTATCTATCTATCTATCTATCTATCTATCTATCTATCTATCTATCTATCTATCCTTTTATCGTCCTATCATCAATCTATCGTACTTTCCATCCTTCTTTTGGTCCAAAATAAACATGTTTCTTTACATAATATACTGTATATGCTTGTGTGTGTGTACTGTGTTATTAGTATATTAGCTATTTATATATAATATAAATTATATCAATATTAATATATACATTAAAATTAGAATATATAATTAAAATATGTGTGTAGATTTAATTACTTTATATAGAATATATACACACAGTACACACACATATATTACATAAACAAAAAAAAATCATGATGATTAATCATTTGACAGCACTGTTTTGTTTTTGTATTTTTATTGCAAATTATTATTTGATGCCTAAATTTACTCAGCTGTTTACTTTACATCATTTATGCACCGATTTATGTTTTTAAAATAGCATTTTTTATAAGTATATTATACCACTGTATATACAATATGTCATTGAAAACGTCAACACAAACCTGATCCAGAGTAGATTAGAAAATGGATTAGAAATGATCAGACTGCACAGGGACCGCCGCAGTCTCTCATGCAGTTTCATAATTCAGAAATTCATCAGCTGTTTTAGTGTTGCATCAATTCACCATCCCACATTACAAAGGTTCTGAGTTGTGTTTGGTCTCATATGGTATAGCACATTACCCATTACCTTGAATATGATATATGGTAATTTGACAGATACCAGATTATGAGCAAATGTAAAGTTAATTTAGGAAATGTGCTAGAACGGTTTTGTTGGCATGGTATGATTTTAAAAAGAAAACATTATAAAGTCAGTTTGCATTATAGAACTCCTACGTGTGTATAAAAACAAACTCTATCGCACCCCTTTTTTTAATAAATTCACGAAGTACAACATTTGATTGAAAGTGACGTCTCAATTAGGAACCACCTTTTAAAAATACATTATATTTTCTCACCATTTTATGCTTTTCTCTCATTATGCCCACCACCTCGACATCTCTCTCGATTTGACTTCCTGAGAAATAATGTCTAGATCAGTTCATGTTATCAGTCCATGTGTGCCAATGTTGCATCATACTGTATGAGTTTGTTTTCAGGCCTAAGCGCACAAGACTGATATATTCTGGCCACAATATTTTGTTAAGCCTTAGACAGTGAAGATAAATGAAAAGTAAAGCATGTGAGGATTTTGTGTGTGTGTGTTTGTATGCATATGTGTGTTTGTTTGCCGTCGCCGCTGCTCTTCCTCACACCCTGCCAAAGGGAGGAGGGAGCGTGTGTAATTTGGCTGCAGGAAGAGCGGCAGAAAACAATTATGTGCACGAGGTGGCCACGGAGATGAGGCAATCGGCGCACGCTGTAATGGAGAGGACGGTTGACACATGGGCTTTATCCCGCTCTGGTATTGTTTGAATGTGGGCAAAATGACTCCACTATATTGTCAGGACCTAAAATGAATTGCCAATTATATCCGATGGCATCCCATTGGAGAGTAGGTAACATTTAAAGTGATGGATAGAGACAGGGAGGATATTTAGTGGATGCCTTTTTTATTCAGAAACAGCTCAAATTTCCTCGCGTTGTGAGTCTGGTGAGCGAGTTAAGCTGGGAATGTAAGAAACAGTGAGCGAACAACAGATATTCATTGAATCATATGCTTGCTGTCAGAGGTAAATCGATTTTTAAGCTCCAATTTTTACTTTTATTTTTAACCGCAAGTCGAAATCTGGCACTCCCTGTTGTGTCTTCAAGATGTTTTGCAAGATGGTGTAGATCAGAACCTTTGTTTTTCTTCTTTGAGAAATCACCATTCTCAAATGGCAGTTGTTTGCCTTGTTTTGACATCTTTGTAGCACAATTTGTGTGTGTTATTCACCAGGCAATGCAGCTATAAGCTCTAGCATGCTGTTTATAACTTCACGTATCCTCAGATGGTAGTTGTTGTGTTTTTGGGGGGATTTGACATCTTTGTTTTTGTAGAGCCACTGTGTCTTCTTCGCTCGAGAATCTAACTGTAAATTCTGCCTTGCTATACTATACAATATTACAATATTTCTGCGGATCAGTTTCATCAGTGATGTTTTTAATAAGAAAGATTTGAAGTGCAGAAGCTGAGAGAGACCTCTGTTCACGCGGGGTGCAGATGTGTGAATGAAGCTCGGCTAGTAAGCAGGATCAGCCATCTTCCATTCCATCTTATATAAGTACATCTTCAAATGCCAGGATACTTTTTCACATGTTCCATTTTTCGCCATTTCTTGCTTCTTCCCTCTTCTCACTCTCACACTGTTCATTTCGAGTAGGGTTACCTGCATGCCTGGAAATTTACTTTAATTTAGACTTGTGTTGACACTTATGAGATTCTTCTAAATACTAATATTTTAAGGTCAGATTTTAGAAAAGATGCATAGTTTTGGTCATATTTTAACCTAAAATGAAAATATTTAGTAAATATGATGTTTCTTCTGCTCATCAAGGATGCATTTATTTGATTAAAAAAATACAGAACTGTTGTGGAATGTCATTGTAAAATTTTCTATTTTAATACACTAAACAAATTTTCATTTATTCATCATCTATTACTGATTTATTTACAATATGCTAATTTATTGTCATATTAGAATGATTTCGATTCAGCTAAAATTATGTTTTAAATTGTATTAAAATAATAAACCATTATTTTAAATTGCAATAATGATACTGGGTTTTTGTCTGTTTTTTGAAAGAAAGAAATGCTTTGAGCATAAGAGACTTTAAAAAAAAAACATTAAAAAATGTTTCTGATCCCAAACTTTTAAACTGAATATCATTATATACTACACTACTTCTCATATCAGTGTCTCTTTTCATTTAGGCTAAAATAGTCTTAAATTGAGCAAAAGTTATTGTAAAGACAGTAAAACATAGGTAACACTTTTTTTACTCATTTGATCAAATATTTGATAAAAAAAAAAAAAAGAATGTTGAGCAGCAAATCTGTGTGTGTGTTTGTGTGTGAAATAGACAAATAATATTTGAACTTGTCCTATTGTGTAACATGTAAAATGTAAAAATAAATAAATAAACACGTATCTTCAGAGGTTTATGTTCAATGTTTTTCTGTCACTTTGACACATCCTCTATATATATATATATATATATATAATATCACTTTTATTTTATCAGTAAGAATTCATAACATTGTAACATTCTTTGTAGACCAAGATCAATTCTTATGCCACTCGCATATTAAAAAAACATTTATCTTGAATGCACTGAATTAGCTCTTTTAGATAAAATTGTCTGCCAAATAAGTCCAAAGACATTTTACATATCACTCAACTTCCATGAATAACTGTTAATTTTTTATTTTTCCTTCAGCAGTTCTCACAGTGTGACCCACGAGCTGCAGGTGCCTCGACCAGCCCCGAGTCCCCGTCCTGACATGTGTGACTGACTGACAGGACAGACGCGTGGAGAATGATGCATTATGTCTAACCACCCCGCAACCTTCTGCCACGGCCCGGGAAGAGCTGGGAGTCATTAACTTTTAAAGCAGGTAGGCTGATAGAAAGAGAAGGGTCAGAGAGACACAGGGGCCAGTGTCCATACTGCGCTCTGTGGCATACCAATCCCTCTCAAAACCCCTTCAAATGGGTCTGACGGACAAGAGCGAGAGGGCAGGGCGCAACCCGGTGACGGCGGGAACCGCTGCTGTCATCCTCCTTGGCACAGGTGGCACAGGTGGCATCGAGGATACGGCCAGGTATGTGCACGAGTGTGTGCATCAGAGGAACAAGAGGGTTGATTGACAGGTCTCATCAGAGACAGTCTAATGACACCCCCAACCACCAATTAAGGCTCATCAAGGTCCCCAATTGAATGTCGCTGATAAATAATGTATGCCCTCAGTAATTCCACATAATCTTGATACTGGAGAGTCAAAGGTGTATGCATTATTAATGGGGCCAAATTGGACTTTAATAACTGCCTCAGTGAATCCTACACGGTGGAGGAATTCACTTATGTTAATATGGCTTTATTATTAATGGGGTGACGGTTTTCTAAAATGTTAACTGACTGAAGCACTCCAGAGGCAATTCCCAAGATTGACGAGTCCACCGTCCGGGAGAACTGGAGCGTTCTTATTTATTTATCGGCCTACCTGTGGTGCGTCGGCTTAGACCATTAGATCAATAATTTGTTCATCAAATCATTAGCTTTGTATTAGAGTGGCACAATTATGCAGGCGGCACGTTCTCAAGACACGTCGTTAATCGCATATTAGCTGGAAACGAACTGGATTACTCTTTACAAACACAGATGAGCCGATAAACGTGGTGCTATGTGTATGGTTTGTTTGGTGTGTTAATTGGCTGACAGTTAGTCAGCTGATGGGATCCTTATGGAAGCTTGTGTCCACCATTAGGAGAAAGAATGATGATTACAACTTTTTAGTGCGCATTTATAACACTAGTTTATATCACAGTTTATATCTCATATTTGCAAATTTAGAATGGCAAGAAAAAGTCAAAATTGTAAAATAAGAAGTAACAATGAATTATGAGAAACAATGTTGTTTTGAGATATAAATTCAGTATTGAGATAAGCTCAGAATTGCGCTGGGGAGAAAAATGGCTAAACTGAAAAAAAAAATGGAGAAAATGCTAATCTAAATTTAAGATATATATTCAAAATCTTTTGGTTTTTGAGATTATATCTTGGTCAAAATTATAAGAATAGAAGTCTGAATTGTGAGTTAAAAAGTTGTTATTGCCATATTTCTGTGAGTGATTATGACTAAAATCTTACATCACGATACGGGTCATTTTATTTCACAGTAAAGATGTATATATCACTGTATTTATTTCTGTTTTACGTTTACATTTTTGATTCCATAGAAATATCATACGCCTTGTCACTAGTTTCAATATCACAAAAAGCTATTGATAAAAAAGCTATACCATAGAAATAAAAAAATTACAAAGCAATCAAATGTATAAAAACACTTTTTGTAAATTAAATATGTATTTCTTCTTATTAAAATATTAAATGTTAAAGTGATTTTCTCTTTTGTTGTTGGATTTAACATGAATGACAGACAGCAGGAATAATAGACTGCTGTCACTTTAAGAGCTGCCCGGATCTAAAATACTGTTAAACGTGTTTTCTTTCTCCGCTATTTGCATTAACCTAAATCATTGTGTTTATACGGATACTTGCAAAGACAAGCATTTTGACACATACAATTGTGTGTATTTAACCATTCAAGGCCCATAAAGTAGCAAAATATCAATGATTTTCATGAATACGTAGCACGCCAATGTCACATATGACTGCAATATTGTCCAAAATCTCTAGCAGTTGATCTCCCTGGTATTAACGCACCACAACATCAGGGTGTTTTGATAAAAAAAAGACTAATATTTACTGTAAACCCACTTACTGTAGACTGAGGAGCAGTTTTTGTATTTGTTCCCGCTCTCAAGGGCCTGTTACCAAAGCACTTTGTAAACACAACTTACAGGAGAAGTTTCTTTGGGTCTGAAACTGGTTCTTAGCTTCTGTAAGCTTGTTGAAACTTCAGATATCATGTCTGTGCATGCGTCCCAGAAAGGAAGGCAAGTGATTGAATTGTTTGTGTGTTTCTTGTGCATTTGCATACGTCTACGGCGCATCAGAGGCACGGTTCTGCTTCGTTTCTCTGAGCTAATCTACCTGGCAGAGGCTCTGAGATGTTGCTGGCACGTACACGGATCACAGCCCACTTGCACAACATCACAAAGAAGCCAAATGAAAATATGTGTTTTCGATTTGTGTCTAGAAACCTCTGATGATCAAGAGATGCTCGTTTTTCAACTTACTCTGAATTCTGTGGTACAAAGTCAAATCAATTACGCAGAAAAAAATTACTGAGTTTTAGTATGAAAACTAAAGTCATAAGTTTGTGAAAAAGATATATATATATATATATATATATATATACACAGCTGTTGAAAGTTTGGGATCAGTAAGGTTTTTAATGATTTTAAAGAAATCTCTCATGCTCATCAAGGCTGCATACAGTATATTATTTTAGAAAAAATACAGGAGAAAAACAGAAATATTGTGAAATATTTTCACAAGATTTGTCACCTCATAAAATAAGTATGAATTGCCGTGAGATAGCGTTGCTTATTCCCTAATTTGTCTTTAAAAAGTGACACATGGTCTTTTTTTTCTAATTTTCTTTGTTTGGATTTCGAAGGTCAATGGGATTTTAGTCTTACTTCCAAAACTGCAATTCTCTTAAGAACAGCAGCATGTTATGACTTCCTGAAAAGCATCAAGTGTTTGTTTGGATGGATCATGCTTGATGCCAAGCCAATTCAGAAGCAATTAAATCTCCAGAATTTCAGATACAGCTGTCCTTTTCCACTTAATACAGATGCAGCATGCCGGTATCATATTATTTTTAGAAGGCAGAAATCATTAACGGCAAAAACTGATTTCCCCACATCGCTGTCACAGTCTAATTCAAATAAATTTCTCATTTGTGATGTTTCCTGTTCAGTGTGTTGTAGATGTGCCGCGGCGTGTTGAACGGATTTCCAGCTGTCTGGCGTGTTTTGAGATCGCATGTATCAGGTCCATCTGAGGTAACTGGTTGCCTGGGAAACACTATTGTTTGTGGGCTTAATTAATGAGAGGTATTAGATGGCGACATTAGCACAGCTGGAGTTTGCTCTCTTTCTACCTTGTTAACCTTTTCTTGCTTTCACTCCATCACCTCCATCCCCCACTTCCTCTCCCTTCATTACATGTTCATCTGGCCGTGCGACTGGGCTTCGTGAGTGTGGCTGATACGGCAGATCGAACAGGACAGGTGTTTTCCGTTTCATCACGGCCTGCGTCTAAGGTTTGGGCAGTTGGAGGAACGGAAACGCGAAAGGAGGGGGCAGATAGTCACAGGACTGGCAGTTCATCGTCTGCATGCAGCAGAAGCCTAACAGACTTCCCTGACATCCCATCGATATATCGACAGCTGCTGTCACTCGGGCGGCTTTAGTGATGTGCAAGGCTCTGGCACATGAGGCTGATGGCCTGCTTCGATTGGTTGTGTGTCTTTCCGCATCAGCTTAAAACCAACAGCATTCTGGCCAGGTCATTTTGATGGCAATGCGGACACTCGCTTTGCCAATATTTGTGCCAGCGCTCGCTATTAGATTAAAATGGCCTTTTTCATCTCAGAATGTCCCTCAGCGTTTTATGTTTTAACTGGCCTAGTGTATCTCTTTTGTCTGTTTGTTCCCTGCAGTAGATTTAGCCATTGATTTCACAGTAAATCTTGCTCATCAAGGTCTGGATTACTTATGCCTTAAGTTTAGATAGGTCTGAACATCCAGTTCCTTTGTTCTCCGTATTTTCCAACCAATAGGTATTGCTCCACAAGCCATTCTCTGTTTTGGCTGTCAGGTTTTCAATAAGAGAACATTTTTGATATCAATATATAGTCATATATTTTTATTATCCATTATTTTTATTGTGTATATATTAATATTAATATTGATATTAAAACAAGAAAATGAAAATTCTGTCATCATTTACTCACCCTTGAGTAGTTCAAAATCTGTTTGAATTTCTTTGTTCTGCCGAACACATAAGAAGATATTTGGAAGAAAGGTTGTAACCAGGATTTTTTGGGTTCACCATTGACTTCCATAGTACGAAAAAACAAAATTATACTAGTCAATGATGACCCAAAACAGCCTGGTTCAAACTTTCTTCAAAATATCTTCTTATGTGATCGGCAGAACAAAGAAAATCATACAGATGTTATAGTGTGTATAACTGCTTAAGGGAGAGTAAATGATGACAGAATTTTCATTTTGGGGTCAAATATTCCTTTAATTTTAATCAAATTATTATTCTTTGTGAAAACAGGTGCGCTGCTTAATATTTTTGTGGAAACCATGATACGTAGATTTTTCAGGATTCTTTGATGAGTAGCTAAAAAGTTAAAAAGAACACTATTTATCTAATATTATAAATGACTTTACTGACACTTTTGAACAATTTAATGCATCCTTGCTGATTAAAAATATTTCTTAAAAAAAGATCCTTCTGAAAAGCAAAATCTGTCTAGACAGTTCACAACAGCAGTTTTTGGAACAGAGCCTCTCCCAAACAGAGAAAGTATATTGGATTTTGTTCTCCAAGTTTTCATTTACCCTGCTCTTTGTTCTGAGAGGAATCGAGAGAAGAGGGCTTTTAGATCCAGCCACATCACGGTCTGAGGAAGCTTATCCCAAGTAAGGGTGTCTGAGTGTAGAGTCAACAGCGGAGAGCAGACCCTAAATTTCGGTTGACATTTACAGAAGGTCTGCTTCCAATTAACCTTCAAGTATCTCCTCACCTCTTCATGCTGATTACATTTTTCCCTAACAAACAAGCTAATTTGCTATTAGCAAGCTGTTGGAGAACTTGCATTCATTTTCATCAATAGAAAATTGCGATGGAGGAGTGATTGCTTGGATTTCTTTCAGTCAGTTTGCGTGTATTGTTCGATTCCCCCCTCTGTTCATCTGCTTTTGTTACCAGGAGCATCGCTGAGTTCAGTTGATATGGACCGCTGCTGCTGTACACCCGAAATATACTCAGACACTCTCCCTCTTTCCTCAGCTCTCCCACCCCTGATATTTAGCTTTGGAGAGAGACAATTGTTTTCTACCTGTGATTCCACTACTCTGAAAACACTCTCGCTCAAACACATGCATGCAGATGTTTAGCGTGGCGTACGGGGAGATTGCTCCCATGGGCAGAATGCACAGCAGGGGTTCACTCGCACAGTTCTGCCAGGCGAGAGAAAGTAAAACAGAGTGGGAAAGTAAAAAAAGCAAGGGGGAGGGGAGTGTGTACCCAGCCTGCCTTGTGCTGGCCTGATAACGCTCCCCTCCTCTCATCGCCGCAGGCCTGTGGAGGAGGGCGCAGAGGCCCCTGCCTGCAGCCAACCCACCCAGGAATCTTATCTTTCCTGCAGCCTGTGCTGCTGCCTGAAACCCCATCAGACCCTGGGACTTGGTCACTCAGCACACACATAAATATACAGGTTTGCAGATGGCCACGTGTGCTGCAGATGCATACCAAATTGCTTGGTCAGAAAGACAAAAAAATTAAGTCAAACACGTTCGGCAAACCGCCAGTATACAGAAATTACAGGTTGTGCACCATCCAGAATAGAACTGAATATACATTCTATTAAATGCATTGATAGAAGGATGAGAAAGAATTGACAAATAAAGATAGATATATAGATAAATTTCATTTAAAAGAATGCATTGCATGTGATTTTCTTTTTTATATATATGTATAGAATTTGATCAATAGATAATATTTTAACTTCTTGTAAGGTGTGGCCATTTTACTTCAACTCTTCAAATGTAACTTTTGCAGAGCCCTTTTATATTCATAATATACCGCAAACAAGTAACTCTGGGGGTTGACATCTTTGCATGCGTGTGACAGCCGTGAGTTTATCAGTGGCGCTTTTTCTCCTGACGGTTCGGCGGGGCATCTGTCACGCTGTGAGCCAGGTGACTCCTGCCTGCTTCCCTACTCTCCTGAAATGCGTATTGACATCTCGCTTTGCTTCTAAACTGTGTCTTGACAAGGCAGGGGAATCCGAGCCAAAAGGAACAGACTGCAGCTGTGTGGGTTTAGGAAACTGGGTTTTTGGGGAACCTACCAGTACAAAGCCTTCCTTTTAATCATTTCTGTCTTGTCCTGATGATGATTCAGACAGATTACATGGAAAAATCAGATGGACCTTCAGAAACAGCAGATTGTCAATGGCTAATTGCTTGTCGTGTATGTTTGGGTCTGTTAGGCTTATTGCAGAAATTGCTTATTGTGCTTAAATGCTAAAGATCTCTTGTAGCTCAGCTGGTGAAGCATGATGCTACAGTAGCAACGCCAAGGTTATGTATACTGATAAAATATATGACTAAAAAGAGTCTGTCCAGTACATAAAAAGACATGTAAGGATGATAGAGGTTCACATATTGGAACGGGGCGCTGTGAACCACATTGACTCTAGACTTGTTTACACCTGTATTAGCATCTGTCTCGGGTGATTTAATCATGATTGGTCAACCAAAACCAATTGCTGTTTACGCCTGGAATTTACATACATCTCTAGTGTCCACTTGTAATTGGATTTCATTAAGTGGAGGGTTTCATGATAAATCTGTTAACACGTCATCGTCTTTAAAAATGTGCACTTATCTATGACCTGATCATTTTGTGTCACTCTGACCCTGAAATATATTTTAGATCTGTGCACTAAAGTTAAAAGGAAAGTCTTAGCTTTTAATGATAATTGTTTCATTTCTATGGACTCAAAACCAGTTATAAGTGCTGAGACTTTTCTTTTTATTGCAAGAAACTCAAATTGTGTTTCTGGGTCAAAGTGACCCAAGTCAGTGGAGCAAGTCATATATATATGACTCAAGTCATAAATATATATA
>JAUMHP010000078.1:4416831-4478848 GCA_032361065.1 Enteromius trimaculatus | reverse complement strand
CATTTAACGCACTTTGGTCATCTGACATTTCATAAAGTTGATTGAAGACAAATACGCAGAGCAACATCTCACTGCATTTTGAAGCCTAGAGAATATGAATAGAATGTCCCTGAAATTCAAGATATATTTGTATTTATATATTTGAAAAAAAAAAAATTATGTATATATATTAATTTAAAAATATTTTTTTACATTATATATTATAAATTAAACACAGCATCAGAAGCAAAATTATTTTGAATTATTACATTTTAAACATCCACTATCCGCTTTGCATAGATTGAAAAAGTCAGCAGATTCTCTTACAGAAGTGAATGTTAGCAGGGTGACTCTTTGAGCTAGTTGCAGCGACTTAAGTCGACGTAAGAACCAGTTTAAAGATATCTGGCAGATGCTCCTTGAGGAGCTATGATGAAAGAACTGTGTGTGTGTGTGTGTGTGTGTGTGTGTATGCGTGTGTTTGTGTGTGGCACATGTGCAACTATTTTTTTAAAATGAGTCCTGTGGCACTCTGTGTGTGTGTGTATTAGGGGCGGGCAGCGCTTTGCTACCGTCTCCCGGGCGGGTGGCATTTGATGCAAGCTATCTCATCATTTCCCATTCTCATGCTAATGAAGCTAAAGATCATGGCTGTGACGGATGGACGGGTGGAGTGAGAGGAGGGGCTGTCGAAGCGCACTGTTCAGTGTTACTTGCTATCCTGACACACACACATACAGACCTGTCATCAAGAGCACCACAAGTAGGAGGGCCAATGAACTCAACAGAACTTAGCTGAACATTCAGGGTCACACTGTCACAAATGAACTGCTGATTGCTTGGTCTCCAGATTAGTGTAGTTGTACGGTTCAGAACAGATTAGAGGATTGCTGATTTTGCTGGTTTTCACAGACTTTATGTAATTTTTAACCGTTTGAAGCAGTTTTATTGTCATGTTTGGACAAATTTTAATGTGTTGCATTAAACACATGGCCACAAACTAAACAAATTATAAATGCTGTTCTTTTGACTCATCGATTTTTAATTCATCAAAGAATCCCTAAGAAATACATTCATTTCCACAAAACTGTTGTAGCACAACTGTTTTTAGCACTGATAAAAATAAGAAAATAAATGTTAATTAGAATATTAATGCATGGATTAGAATGATTTCTGAAAGATCATGTAACACTGAATATAAAATGAATATATATTTTTAAAATGTTTATCTTGATATAATGTTAATCGTTTTTATAACATTTAATGATTTTTATTTGATGCTAAATATGGCATTTTCACCAGACAGGAAGCTTACAGTCCTGGTATGGCGAAGGCTTATGAATATTAATAAGCAAATGTGTTTCTGCTGCCCAGAAAGTTTATGTCAGCATGACTTCCTAATTAACATTCATAAGAGAAGCCATCGTGTCATAAAGAGTTCATCATGCCCACATTTTAAAAATCTTTTTGGCACCACAGCATGCTGATGTTAAGTAATATCGTGTCTTCTTTTTGTGCAGGCTCTCTGAAATGGAAATATGGATTGAAATGTGTCCCTCCACGACTCATCCAGGTATGTTTTCTTGATGTCTGGCTCTTTCTAACAATCCTTTTAAGAAGCAAAGCCAAGTCTAATGGGTCGGGCAGGGTGCCAGAGAGAAGGTCGCGTCAGGGTCAGTGTATGTTAACCTCCTAAAGAGCACCCTGGGGCCTGTTCTAAATATACAGCATGTGAGCGCAGCATCTCAGCCCCATCATTAGATAATGGTGTTGCAGTCACTCTGCGTTCTCCCAGGAGCGGAGCGAGATTAGAGCGTGCCAATACCGAGAACATGGCCCATGTCAGATGTCAGAGACGATGGGTTGGATGTCCGCCGACACAAACATTTGCTCTTGTAATCCAGTAGAGGTCTTTGTAATGCTGTTTAAGTGTTTTACGCGTATGTGCAGGATGCCTGGTGAGGTCGGACATCTAATTGACCCCATTTCCTCTGGTTTGTGCCACATTAACTTGGCAGGAGACATTGTACATTGTAGCATCACCTGAAAATAACTTTCACTAGAGACAACGAATTTGTCCAGCCAAAGTGTTTTACAAGAGTCTTGTTTCAGAATGCACATTAAATGGCTGAAAACCACCGAAAGCCAGAAAATATTTATTCTATTTTGCTGGAACAATAGCATGTCTGTGCTATTGTTAAAATCAGCACTCCTGAGCTGTTCTCATTTGTTAAAGGTGTTTCAGACAGGCTGCTGACTAGTTGCTGGAAAAATTAAATATAAGCTCAGTGTGGGTTACATTAATAACGTCTCGCAAACTGTCATTCCTGTGCTGCGATTAAGTCTTGGTATACTGTTGTGATATGTTTTAGTTGTGCTTGTCAAGCCACATGTTCAGTGCAATTCAGTGTAATTCAGTTTTTACAATGCGGTTTTATGATTGTTTCATGTGGTGGCTGTCAGTCAGGGAAATTTGGATACAAGTAAGGAAAGGAAAGGACGTGACGTGTGGCCAAGTATCGTGTGGCCAAGTATGGTGACCCATACTCAGAATTTGTGCTCTGCATTTAACCCATCCAAGTGCACACACACAGTGAGAAGTGATCAAACACGCACACACTGGTTATTCACTCCCTCCACCCTCAATCCCTGCCGGACCTGGGACTCGAACCCGCAACCTTTCGATTACAAGCCCAACTCCCTAACCATTAGGCCACGGCTGCCCCCTGTACACATAATAACTTATTTGCGCCTAAGATTTCAGTCATTAGTCAGCAGGTTTGTCTGGGGCATCTGAACACCAATGAGAACAGCTCATGTAGATGGATTTTCACAATAATATTGACATGTTCTTTATCCTAAAAAAATAGAATAAATATTCTTGGCCTTTTAATGGGATATACAGAGGCTATTACAAGTTTTAAACTACATTTCCGAAGGTGTTAAGAGTTTTGTTTTTGTTTTAACATTTCTCCCAGTGGCAAAATGAATTAAAATTTAAATATATACAGTATGCAATATAAATTAATAAATATATTTATAATATAATATATTCATATATTACATTGTAAAGTAAAATACACTAACATATATATTTTTTTAAGTCTCATATGCCCACATGAGTGATCAAAAATATGTTTATTAGTAATATTGTGAAATACTATTACAATACATATTATTTTTAAATAATTTAGCGTTTAATATATAAGATTATATTTAGTATAATCTTAATTGCAATATACAATATTGCTCAAGAAACTTAATTTTTTGGAAACCATGATGCTTTTTAATGACAGTATTTAAATATAAAATTATTAAATATTAAAATTTTAAATTTTCATTAGAAATATCATAAATGAAATAAAAAAATCTTTGTTAGGCACGATCTTTTTGTGTTTATTAAGTGTAATAATCTTTTAATTTGGCATAGTATTTTGTAGCTGAGATAGAAGTGGCATGCCTCTTCAGAAATAATAATAAAAAAGATATTAAAAGATATTGGAAGCACTGATACACAGCTTTAGTGTTTACCTGTTAAATGCCTTAAAAGCAGCCAAGAGCTAGTAGTAGTAGTGTACTATGCATACTATGACTGAAATACTGATGTGATTTGCTTTTTGGTGGAGCCTATAACATAGCTGACGCTCATCTGCACTTAATCGGTTTATATAGTCCCATCTCTATCCTAAAATCCCTTTAAAGGTGTATTCTCTTGCATACTTTACACAAAATAAATGTATATGGTTCTCGCAAAGGGTCCCCAAAGGGCTCCAAGTAATTTAGCCCAGTGGCAGTATTTTAAAATTCCCCCTGGGTCTTTTTAAAGGATACAACAGTTAAAAAGTACAACAGGTTGTTTATGCTTTCTTGTAGCGGCTGACAGGCTGGCTATTTCCACAGAAATACCTCATAAAGCATGTCGGCGCTTTTTCCACTGTCACCTTTCTCTCCCTTTGGAGTGGTTGCTGCCCAGAAACAGCACCTGAAACATAAACACATGATAGGAAGTTTATGGTGTCTTCGGAGTATTTGAGACTGACTGATTGTCCAATCATTTCATGTAATTGCTTGCACCTGGTTTAGCAGAAGGAAAATTGGTCCTGAGTGACTTTGCTGTCTCCATAGGCACAGTTTTTCACTTCGAAGGAGCCAGCGTTGTCACTCGTTGCAACGGAGCAGTCATTTCGTCTTTCTTTTTCTCTCTCCCCCCTATTGGAATGGTCTTTGGCAGCGCCATGTGTTGTATTTCCAGCAGTCATGCTGAGCCCCGGGTCCTCCACTCGCTCCATCGCTGTAGAGCAGTGGCAGGTGGCTTCGCCCACCTCTCTAACACCTTCCCGGGGGAGCAATCAGGGGCTCTGTGGGGCCAGACACCCAGACACCACAGTCACTGTAAAGAGCTGACATGACAGCGAGGTGACACCTCTGCCTGTGGCACAGGTGCTGTGAGACAGCCAAGGAGTCATAGGTCACAGGATTCCAAACCACTGATTAAAGAGAAGCGACTGACTTGAGGAGAAGTTAGAAGCCACATACAGGTGAGAACCTCTCTCTCTCTCTCTCTCGGACTAATCCTGGTGGGAATGAAGTAACAAGGAGTTCACGTGTTGTAGAAATCATCAGTATGCCTCATGAGAAGTGTTAAGAAAGAAAAAAGAGTTTTTTAGTCAAATGAAGGCAAACAAACCCTCAATTAGTTTTCTTAAAAAATTCCCTCGTTCGTTACTCTTATCTGTAGATTTGATGATTCATGTAATATCTAAATACTAAATGTTTGTATACAGTGGTGGCCAAAATTGTTAGAGCCTGATCAGAAAATATTGACCTTTTCTCGACTCCAAGTTTATGAAACATGCAGATGGTTTCTCTGAGCACAACTAATATCAGATGAGCTGCTGTTATCCACTTTTAACTTAAAGTGTATCTATATTTCCTGAGAACTTTAACACTAATGTTATCCCATGCCTTCTGGAAATCAAGCCAATGACTTTCTTTTGAATGTGCAATAGATCTGTCCAGTTTATTTTCCAACTAGCCCCAAATTTGATTGATAGGGTTGAGTTCCAGACTTTGAAAGGGCCAGTCCATCATTTTCAATGTTCCAGTAGATTCCTCCCATCACTGGTAGTTAAAGTAATAGTTCAGTTTAAGGGTATTGTAATGACCAATACACCACAACAACTGTTGTTGCAATATACAAAATACAATATGCCAACTGTTATAACAATTTTATTAATAATGATAATAAAATTATTATTATTATAAACATAATAATAATACAATCATTGATATCAATAATATTAGTATTTATTATGTATATTTTATATTAGATATTATTTAGAATATTAATTATATTGTTAATGGCATAATATTTATATTATTGTCAATGCAGATTTTTTTTTAAAGTTTTATTTATGTCCACCAAGTCTACAATTATTTTATAAAAAATATAGTAAAATTAGAAATGTGAATATTTTGTAACTATAAGAAATATTACTGTCACTTTTTATGTTTTTTTTTCTGAATGAAATAATTAATTTCTTTTTTAAGAACAGTTTTGAACAGTAATGAATATATAAATTTATATTGAAAAGACATTATTATATGATATGATATTATATTTAGTGCTGTTAAATGATAAATTGTGATTAATTGCATGCAAAATAAGTATTTTTTACACAATATACGAGTGTGTACTGTGTATATTTGTATAAATAAATGCAAACACGTGCATGTATATATTAAAAAATAGATCTTTATATATTAAATATATTTATATATAATATAAAATATAATAATATGAATATATAAATGTATAAACGTAAAGATGATCAAAATATATATACTTTATGTGTGTGTTTTTATATACATGTACAGTACATTAAAAATAAAGTAAAAATATGCATATTTCGGATGTAATTAATCACAATTAATCATTTGACAGCACAAATTATTGTATTATGTTATAGCGATCATAGAAGAAAGAAAACCACACAAAGTGTGAGTGAATAATGACAGATTTGTTTGTTATTTTTTGAAGTATCACTTTAACAGAAGTCCTTCAAGCACTGCTGCCTGATGCTGGGATGTAGCTTAGGTCGCCGTCATTTTGGCTTTTTCCTCAAAGAGAGCTCACCTCTCTTCTGAATGGGGATCATGTTGTTTCAATTTTGTATTTTCTTCTACAATGGGGTAGAGCAGTCGCGAGTCAGTCGAGAGTTGTGATTGGGGATTTAAGTTTGAAAGAAATGCCCAACTGTGTCAAGTGGTAAAGCGCTAATCTGTTTTCAATACTGCGCTAACAACCGACGGCTCCCCTCTGATGCAAAAAAACTCACCGCTCTCACGATAAGCAGCTCCTCCAGAGTAAACAATAATTAAAGGGGGAAAACTCCACAAATCCATGCTTTTATGCGTTCCATACGTGTCCCTTGGTGTTGATCCAAATAGCTTTTTTTCTTATCAGTAAAATCAGATCCTTTTCTGCAACATAGCTGTTAAATTCATAAAATTCAAGAGTGGTTTTCTGTAAGCTTTCTCAGACTGGCATGTACCATAGTCTCAGCGGATCTGATAATTATCACCTTTTATATGCTTGCTTGGCTGTTGTTTTATTCACCTGTGTTCGACTGGAGTCACATGACTAATTTTCTTTCGGCTTCCAATTAGCTGAACTCGGCGTCTTTTGCATAGCGCCGCTCTGTCAAAGGTTTTTTTTGGAGTTCTGTGCTCCTCTGCCCTTTCCCTGTTCGTCCTCCTAAATTACACTGAGATGATGAACCGCCTCGGAGACTCAAGGCTCTCTGAGATTTAGAACTTTGTCCTGGATGAAGGACAGGTTAGGAGAGACATTAATATGCAGAACAGGTAATATCAAAACCTCAACGTACTTTACGGCGGCTGGCGCACATTATCAATCTATTTGTGCAAGCTGCCCTGCAAGAATTTCATTTGCCACTAGTTTATTTGCCTTCCTCAACAATTACACCGCCGGAACAGGATTTGATTCAAAGTAATGTTCCAAGGGCACAAGTTATTTCAGTGCACTCTGAGTGAGGGGTGTCAAAAAAGGCTTTTGTTACTTTCAGTGTAATATTATAGCATATATCTTTTTCAAGTTAACCCTTCTTTGAAAGGGTTACTTGATATTCAATATTCCAAAAGTAACTCATAAATGACAATACTTACCAAGGCTATTAGATCAAATACAGTAAATATTATTGCACTTTAAAATTATTATGTAGTGAAATATTTTGTGAAGCTATATATGCGTCATCTTTCAGAAATGTTGATTTAGCTGTCTTATCACTGCCCAATTAATAGTTGTTATTATCATCAATGTTGAAAATATTTTTTGTGGAAGCTAGCATACACTTTCAGGATTCGAGGAATAAGAAGTTAAAAAGAGCATATTTTATTTAAGATTTTTATTACTTGCCCTATACCTGTATGATATTGGGCTGCGTTTTGCACAAAATATGAAGTACAACTGTTTCAACACTGATGAGTGAGAAATATATAAATCAACATGTTAGAATCATTTCTAAATGACACTGGAGTAATAATGGCTACTGTAATTCAGTTTTGTCATCACAGAAATAAATGACATTTTACAATGTATGCAAGTAAAAGAAAAAAAATATTCCAGACTTTTGAGCGCTTTTGACTATAGTTGAGAATGTGAAAGTGACTATAGTGAGAATATTTCAGCACCACGGACAGCGGCTTGCTGTTGTTCCAGCAACCATGCAGAAGCATGGAACGACGGTGCATATTTTTAGCAGCAGGCCCGCTGTCGAAGAAAATAACATTTGGATTTATTATTTATTTCTTGACAGAAAAAAATAAGTATGATTGTCATTTGATTGTAAGGCTCGTTCGCATAGACATACCGCTGAGATCAAATTTTAGGATTAAAATGCGAGACTCTCCTCTTGAGACCACTCCTCTGCTGAAATTTAGATTGGAGCATTCCGGTTCCACTCCAGGTTCATCAAACCACGCTCCCAGCGACCTACAGTGCTCCCTCTGTAGACCAATCGGTCTGTAAATTACCCGCTAATTGCGTATGATTATTATTATCGCAACGATGGACGTGCTCATCAGACGCTTTTCATTTGGGCCGGCTTGAAAACAGCGAAAGAGACGAGAGAGAGGCGAAGAGAAAGACTATAGGGAACAATAATGGCAACATAACTTATATAATCGTTGCGATACTACGCAGAGAACATAATTACAATGATTTGTGCTAACACATTTCGTCCTTGTATTAAAAATATGGCTCAAGGCAAGTCGGGCGTGATCTCGGGCAGCGCGGCCCCAAGGGTATGCTTGCAGAACCAAGCACAGTGCCCTGCCAAAGAAAGCGGACTGACTCAGCTGGGCTGGGTTATACTGACAGTCCGAAATGACATTAACGGGCCATTACAGCCTCTGAGTGCGGTAGGTGAGAGGGCCATGGAGTGTATTTCGTTTCCTTTTTAATGCTGCTTTGGACCGCATCCAATGCTTTAAAATCGCATCGTTAAGGCCAAACACATACAAGATTATACTGTGTTTTAATATTTGCCCAGTTGACCTTTGGGCAGAGAACATGAAACGATAAGAGATGCAATGTAGAGCAGCTGAGCTATAAATTGCTTATTTGGAAAGATGCAGTTAAGGGAAGTCGCTCTTCTAAGAAGCATAACGTGATGCAATTCATTGCATTTATTGTATTATAGTGAACTCTTAAAAATAAAGGCTGCGCTTAGGACTAAAAATGTGCAGTCAAACATCATAGAAAGCCTTACGCATTCTAAAAAATGTGTAAGTGTAAGTGTAAACTACTTCTTTCCCTCTTTTTTTAATGTTGCATTTTTTTGTTTTAAATTGCAATATATCTATTAGATATTTTTTATTTTATACAATATATGTGCACTGATACTTTTATTTTATTCTCTTTTTAATTTTTTTATTGTAATATATCTATTACATTTTATTTGTATTTTATTTTATAAAATGTATGTGCACTGATACTTTTTTCTCTCTCTCTCTTTTTAATGTTGCAATTATTTTTTATTATAATATATTTTTTGGTTTATTTTGTGAAATACATGTGCACTGATACTTTTTTGTATTATCCCAAGAATCATGTCTCCAACTTAAGAATGCAATGAAATATAGTGAAAGTGGTCTTTTTTCTTTTTTTAAGAACTTTCTTAATCATTATGACCCTAAAATAAATGTCCAAGTATGTTTGAACACCACAGTGAACAACAATTCAATAATCAAGTATAATTAGGATACAATATTATCATTATCATTATTAGTAGTAGTAGTGGTAGTAGTAATCTTTCGAAAGGTTCTTTGTATGTATAGTTAAGAATTTTAACATCTGGAATCTTTTATTGCACAAAATATTCTATGTAGTGAAATATGTTCTTTTAAAAGATACTTTACACTCAAATAAATGAATAGGTTATTTCAAGAAAGAACCTTAAAGGTTCTTTGGGAAAATAAATGGTTTATCTATTATGTCGTGTCTGTAAAACCCATTTCTGGTTTATTACAACAAAAAAAAAAGATTTAATGGAGGTTCTTGTGGAACTGTGGATGCCATCAAAAGAGCCTTTGTTTTGCATGAACAGGTTACATTTGGTATCATGTTGGGTCGCCACTTGATATCCAGTGCTAAATTTGAGTTCTGATGCAAAACTAATTGAGAATCTTTGTTCTGAACAGCTACGTCATGGGTTTTCAGAGAAGGCCTCCTCTGAAGCGGCTTGTTGTTTCCCTCCATTTTGAGTTCGCTTGAGCGCTCCTACCTGCAGTTGTGCCGGTGCTGAACACATGTACGCCTGTTGTTCTCTGTGGGCCTCGTGCTCAGCAGGAAGTCTGAAGCAGCCTACAATTTCCCACCATTATGAGCAGGTGCTTTGGTCTCGACAGTGGTGTGTCATTGTCAGCATGAAAGACGCTGTGGTTGTGTGCTCTGGTGTGGAAATTGGAGGCTTGCATGCAACGTTTGCACATGTGCATACACGCTTTGACTGTCAACAGCAGTTCGTATCGTGGATAAGTGGGATTTTAGAGGCATTCGGGGCTCAGGTTATAGATGTTTGGAAGTGTCACTCAAACCTCCAAGCATTACATCTGTTCAGTCAGTCTTCATTACATCAGGGTTGTTTTTCCTGATCAGAAAGAACAGCAGGTTCATTGATGGGGTTATGTTATTAAATTGAAGAGACACTTAGTTTTGGCTTCAGTGAAAGAGAGTTTATCATTGAAGCAAATGATCTGTGGTGATTCACAACAGCATTTTTGTCTAATGAAATCCAAAGACAAAATTAAAGTGAGCTTCTGAATGAAAAGATGACTATAAATAATCTATCAAAGAGTATACTGTCAGCTATTGACCCACTGCTCTTGAATTATGTTCCAGGGATGTAAAAAAAATATGGCCATGCTTTAATTCTACTTTAAATGCAGCCGTCAATAGTAATCAGTCAAAAAATGTTTTATGATAAAATTTTAATAGCTGTTTGTAATGTCCATTGTAATAGGCAATGTTTTAAACAGTAGCAGCATCCATATTGTGTGTATTAAAACAGATATATATTTAGAAAAGCACAATGGTATTGTCTTGTAAAATCTACTTCAATAATATTATTTAATTTATTACTTCAAAAAAATGACAAAAATATATTGAAATGCAAAACTGTTTATTTAAATTGTAATATGTGACCCTAGACCACAAAACCAGTAATAAGGGTCAATATTTATTTTGAGGTTTATACATCATCTGAAAGCTGAATAAATAAGCTTTCCATTGATGCATGGTTTGTTAGGATAGGACAATATTTGTCTGATATTCAAGTATTTGAAAATCTGGTATCTGAAGTTGCAAAAGAAAGAAAAGAAATTCTAAATACTGAGAAGATTGCCTTTAAAGTTGTTCAAATTAAGTTATTAGCAAAGCATTTTTTACTAAGTTAAATTTACAAAGTATCTTCATGGAGCATTATCTTTGGCATAAAAGTAAAAGTTATCATTTTGACTCATATACATATGATACATAAGAAGGTTTTGCGCTCCAGGGTCACATATACTATAGCTATTATTGATTTTATGTAATATTAAGGTTATAAACATTCAAACTGTGCCATATGTTTGTGCCACAATTCAAAAGAAGGTTTCTGAGCAAGGGAAAAATGAAACTTTTGTAGCATTCATAGATTGATATAGCACCATACAATCTAAAAAATGTATTATAATGGCACCAAAAGATTGATCAAACCATAAAAAAACGATAAAAGCTAGAATGAACATTAGTACTGAACGGTATGAAGGTTGCTCTTTAGGAATCAACTATATGATATAGATTTGTATGTTTATTATCCCCATTCCTGAACACACACACACGGTGTCACCTCCCTGCCCGTACACACCGCGCGGAGGAGCTCACAGCCCTCTTTCTAGCACGCGCATTTGAGACATTGCCTCGATTAAATAAAGACAATTTTGACGTATCATTTTTGTATTTCTTTAAATGATAAGTAAAATATTATCATATTGACGAAACGGAAATATGTTACATGCATAAGACTGTTTTTGCCTTAGCAATTTTAAAGCGTTTCAGCACTGGCGCTGTCCATTAGTTCCCCTCGGATTTGCTGAATCCTTTGACGCTTTCCTGAAAAAAAAAAATTTAAGGGAACATTATGCATTAGAGTGCGTTGAAAAAATGCAATGCATACGTGTTTTGTTTTATAAATAAACAGATCGAATGCCACTACACAAGTCTATGGCGCGTCATTCACAAGGCAGCGTACAAAGATACGTGTAAATGTGATATTTTCTTTATTTATAGTCCCTCTCCTTCGGCGGAACATACCATGTTTCTGTATAACGATGAGAGGGGGAGAGAGCGCGTCGTGTGACATAAAGGGAGCTGATTTTTCTTCTCTTTCTCCCCACTGCACTGAGCGCGTTTGAGACAGCCCTGTCGGTTTAAACCGGGAGGACACCCATACCGACTTCTCAATGCAAAAAATAAAAGGGTAGCTAGAAGCAGGGGCGAGGGGAACGGAGGTAAAGCGAACGCTCTCGGTCGGTCTCTCTCTCGTTTTTATTACATGAATGAATGAATTGAGTAGTAAGGGACACGTACAAGGAAACACGCCTCCGCCCGGACGACCAAACGCGTTTGATATTTGACTTGTGTTCAATGGTACGTGTTTGCATCTGTACATTTTCGGCGAAATCCAGAGTAGGACGTCTCATCCCGTCGTTTGAAACACTTCTGAAGGCGTAGCAGTTGAAAGTCCTCGCGGTGAACATGGCAACTTTAACGAACGGACAGGTGGACGCCGCGGTGCACGGAGGAGCGGCCAGTACGAACGGGCTCGTGAACGGAATAAGCCACACGCACAGTCCCGCGAGCTGCGCCACCATTCCCATGAAGGACCACGATGCCATCAAACTGTTCATCGGACAGATACCGCGCAACCTGGACGAGAAGGACCTCCGGCCGCTCTTCGAGGAATTTGGCAAGATCTACGAGCTCACCGTGCTGAAAGACCGCTTCACTGGCATGCACAAAGGTACGTTTCGCACTCTGTTCCTGTCACTAGAATGTCTTGATTTGCTTTGCCTCCGTTTTCATCATAGAAATCGGATGACATACTTGGATGTACTGGCTGTGTGTAAATGTCACGTATGAAATGTGTTTAAAGAATCGTTCAGTCATTGGCTTACTATGAAAGTTAGAATTGTTCCGTAGCCAACAAGAAGCGAATTTTGTTAGCTCGCAAACGGTACTTCGTGGTTTTTACGCGAGTCTATTTTGAGGTTGGGGTGGGTTTTTCACACTTCAAATTGTGTGTTTCTTATTTTGTATTTCACGCTGTTCATACTATCTTGCTTAGTTGTTAATTTTAGTAGTCAGGTTTTGAGGTTTTCACGCTGTGTATCTGTAACTTTTTTTTTATTGGAATATTAACGTTGGATAAATACTACACGCTTAAAAACTGCTTGTTCGTCTGTGTGAAAAGTCGCAAAATAATATCGTATTTATCATTCTACTTAACGCGCTTGTCTTCGCCGTTTCGACCTTTTCCCCTCAGTCGTGGAGGCGCGTGAAAGTTTTAGCCACTGTACAAAGCGCATGAATTTTTAATGAGGGAAGAACTGAGGCAGGTTATGATTGGTGTCTGTTGCTTAACGTTTTAATGTTAGTGTAACGCATTGTCGCTAGCATAACCCTGGGTTAAAAGTAATGCTAACCCCCTTTCAAAATTGCTTAACACAGGGTTAAAACGGGCCTTTAGACGTTGTTGAGAAATATGTTAACCCAAGTTAAGGGTACTGTGAAGATCCCTGCAAAAGCTGTGTTGTGGTCCAGCTTGATTAGTAAGTAAAAAAGGAAAAAAATTTCCATTGAGGCTTCTCTCTCTCTCTCTCTCTCTCTCTCTCTCTCTCTCTCTGTGTGTGTGTTCAGGTTTTGCCTACATTGTGCTGGCTAGATCTTCAATGATAGAAAAGCCTAAGCTCTACAGGCTTTTCTGAGATTTGGTGAAGATGGAAAATGTTATTAACTCTGTATTAAAACAATACAAGCCAACAGAAAGTCCCCTCTGTGGTTGAAAAACAAATGTGTGTGTACTCTAGCTTCTATAAACATTTCCCTCAATTAGTTTTCTTCAGAGATTGTGTTGTGTGCACACACACAAAAAAAACAACTCTTGAGACTTGTGTAGAATAATCGTGCAGGAACTAAAGGTAAATGGCAGCCGTCAAGACAATGAAACAGTACATTATGAGCAAGGATAGGATCTGTGCTGAAAGGGTCTGTCCAGTAACCTCTTAATTGGGGTTGTGTAGTCGTGATTGTTCCTGTTCTATTGCTTCACAATAAAATATTAATTTATGATGACAGTCCGCACAATAGCATTTCAGCTTGTTGTGTTCTAGCGGTAACAGCAGCCGAACTATAATTACCTCCTGCTTATCTTCTCCTCGCCAGTTGGTGTCATACGCAGCAACTCGCGTCTCCGGTTAGGTTCGGCCACAACTGTGTCTTGTTTGTGCGCTCGTCTGCTCCTGCAGTGTGGTAATTACTGCTGGAGCTGTGTACCTGTGGCCTGTTCGGAAAGATCAATTCCTGAAGACCTCAGCCGGGGGTCCAAAGGGGGTCTCCCTGGGTACATCTTCCCAGGGGTGTCATTATTTCACAGGCTTGTCTAATTGATCCCCAACCCAGAGGACATTGCTTAGGGTCACATCGGTGGCTAATTTACCCATCCGGCCCTGGGAGCCGAGGGATGAGCTGCGTACCCCCAGCCCCAGGGATGTAGTCCCTCTGTTGTAGTAAACAAACTGTCCTCTGTATGTGCCTAGCAAAAATGTGGCTTTGAGAAGTGGGTCTGGGGAGGGTAGGAGGTTATCTTTTATTAATAGCACCGCTGGAGTACTCCCCGTCTGGTGGTTAATCATGTTGCTCGTGAACTATGGGGAGTCGTGCCGGCTGATTCTAGGAACTGTCTCCTTCCTGCAATATATGGTCTTTTGTACCCATCCCCCCACTGCAGGCCCCCGTGTTTGCTACTGTGGTCGTCAGGCCTGCTTGGCTCCATGTTATAACTGAGTTTAGGTACTCACTCGTTCACTCCCTCTCCACTACATAAGCACTGGCGTCAGTGTCTCTCAAAATCCATTTCCCTTTGGCAGCGGTGCCGTTCTCTCCGTACCCTGGAGTACGCTGAGGCCTGTCCGCTCTGGAGCTCTCATTGCTTCAAGAACTTAATATGCTGTTTTGTAAAACTGACCTTTCCCTTCACTTTCAGTAAAAGTAGTGCATTTATAACAGCTCGCCACTGGGCCAGTACTTCTAAAAAGTGTACCTTTAAAGGAATAGTTCTCCTAAAATTTCATGCATGCGCTTATGTTTTCTCTCAAAAATAAGATATTTGGATCTTAGTGTTTTTTTTTTTCTTCTAGAAAAGAAGAGAGACCTATTGAGTTCCACAGGAAAAAAAAGAAAGTCCTATAACAACATGAGCATGAGTAAATGATTACAGAATGGTCATTGTTAGTTGAACTGTTTCTTTAAAGTCGGCATGAAACAGAATTTGCAATGTTTGTTTTTTTTTTCACCCACTCCTGACGTACATCTCAACGTAACTGCTTCTCAAACTGAAGAACAAAAAGGTAGGGCAGGACTTATTTTTGTCCAGTGAGAATTGATTGGATCATTGTTCGCTAATTGCTGTGATCTCACAGCCGAGTGACAGCTTGCTGGATTGGAGAGATTGCTGCCTCGTCCTCGTGCCAGTGTACACGTCATCAGAGAAGTCATGTCGTTGCGATGTTAATGCCACATTCATTTACAATCATGGTGTGCACAGATAAATCATTTAAAATAAACATTGCAATTCGAAAAAATGGATTTGCACTAGTGACAAGCTACCTACCTAGCAAGTTTCTTATCTGACAGTGCCTCCCAAACAAATGATTATTTGTTAAAGCTCCATAAATACTCTAGTCCTACAGTTGTCTGCCCTCCTTGATCATTAACATGATCGCATTGTCTTGTTTTTCATCATTATAGGAAGTTCTCCATCTTGGCACTTCATCCGTCTCCACCTCCACCCACTTCCTCTCTTCACACGTTATCACCTCCTCCAGCCTGCTGCATGTCTCCGTCGTCTCTCCTCTCCCAATCATGCGATTTCTCTTTCCATTCACAGGCTAGAAGGGGTTTTGTCATCCATTTATTCACTCACTTACCCTCCCACACACATCGTTCAAGATTTACCATTACACTCCACGCTGAGATGAGGTCCTGAGAGCAGGTCTGCAGCTCTCTGTTGGGGTCTTAGGATAACGGAAACAGCAGCTTTTCAGTGCAGATATTGGTGTCGCCTAAAGATGGTTTCTGATTGGTTAGATGTTGACATGACAGACTGAGGTGGTTTGGCGAGCCAGCGTGGAATGTCCAGATCACATCCAAAAACAAATAGAAAATACGGTCCCTATTTACTCAGCTTCGTGTTGTTGTTTTTTTTTTCCTGTGGAACTAAAAGGAAAACATTTAGAGAAATGTCCATGCAATGTTGTTTGGATCCCATTGTTTCCCTTGTGTGAAGCAGATTTGGAAATGACATAAAGGTGAGTGACTCAATAATGACTCGATTTTAATTTCTGAGTCAACTATATCTTTAATTGCTAGCCGTGCAGTTTTAGTTTCTCTCACATTTCAGTAGATCGTTAGAAAACGATTCCGCATCGTGCAAGTAAACACCAGAAGCGCCCATCATTGAGAAGCGTGAGCGTTTGAAGTTGTGATGAGTGTAGGTGGAGAGGGAACACGTTTGATGCTATAAAGACGCACGTAGGAGGAGACGCTGCGTTTGCGTACTGTGCTGCTGAATTCACGTCGTCTATTTTTGATAGTCATTATTCTCATGCATATGGTCTACTTTTGCACTCTGTTTTTGATATGCAGACATGCCATGCGGGCATACGTTTGATTTCGCCATGCTGGATACGCATCTGGAGTGATGACTGAATAAAGCACGACGCATATTACGTGGACTCTAATGAGACACTGAACTGAGGGGGCTCCATCCATCCTCATGCCTGAGCAGCCAAAGTAATGATTCTGTACATCAGTTATCTAGTCTTTGGACTCCTGTCTTTTGGGAGAAAGTGAGAAAAAGGCGAATGCTACGATGCCGGCTAAACAATGGAGATCGGGAGAGTGATAGATTGAAAAAGAGAGAGGTAGAAAGAGAAGAAATAAAGCGAAAAGATGGATTAAAACAGACTAACAGAGAGTTCAGCACAGGAATAGGCTTCGGTTTTAACGTGAGTAATAAAAGTAGACAGTGAAAGAGAGTTGGATGGAGAAAACCTGGTACTTGGGGCAGGTATGAGCTGGGGGGGTGGGGGTTCTTGAGTCCTCCAGCACTTTCATTTGGCTGCTCTGCGTGACTCAGCACAGCTAATAGAGGCCATTTGTACCGGTCACCAGCAGCTACAGGAAACATGCTGCGGACCGTAACGTCTTCTCCTTGCACGCCTAGCGTAGGGGAGATTATTGCCGCTATTCATCGAATGACTGTCTCTCCTGGCTCACAGAGTCTGCGGTTGGGACAGTTAGCATTGCCTTGTTTACCTGCAGCTAACTGTGTTAGATTAAGTTTATAAAGATTCCTAACTTGATGGCTTTTATTTTCTAGACAGTCGTGTTTCGAGGGTCCTAACAAGCCCTTTTTGAAAAATGTACAATGTTTTCCATCGGGGCGATGTGTTATCGAGAGACTGTGTTAATGGGAAAGAAAATTCTGTTTCTGGGCAACCTAAACCTGAGTTTCTGGGCAGGATTTTTCCAAAAGACAATTGGATGTCCTTGCCGGAGAAAGAGAAATGCTGGGTTTTTCCTCCTGCGGCTTGGTGTTAATTCAGCTCGCGTCCTGGACTCACTATTGCATTGCTGTTGCATCATCTGCACACACAGCGTTTCTCTTTTTTTCCCCTCTCTAGCTCGTTTGGATCTGCAGATGTTCCGAGCCTCGGCCCATCCCAAATCCTTTCAAGCCTCTAGTCTCCGATCGCTCATCCCCGGCGAGAAAGCGCCGACACGCTCCCGCTTCGAGCACGGTTTCAGCACCAATTGATCGATGCGACTGTTTTGTTTATGAGTTAGTCGCCGGCTCACCACGGAGGTCGCCACTTGTCCGTAGGTCGCCTTCTTAATATGCGGCATGTCTGCACTGTATACAAGTTGCATCCATGAGAGCAGGCCCATTTTTCAGGCGGACAGTCGAGAGGGTTGCAGGACTGTTTTTGCCCAGTGTTATTTGAGGCGATCGTCACAGAGGTCGGCCATCAAGAGAAAAGATAGTTATTCAAGGTGAGCGATGACTTGCCGATGAAAGAGAGGGAAGAGGAAAAGCTGTGTGTGTTTGCCGCAGGTTTGGAGTTCTACAGGATAGAGGTCCTGTCTGGCAGCCCTAACCTTACTGTGGCTCTTATTAACTAGTGTGACCCTGTCTGAATTGGGCCGAAATATGTAACCATTTGCTCACACCTCGAGGCATTTTTAAATTTGTTCGGACTGCACAGAGACTTGTTTATGTGCCACAGCTAATCCCAGTACACTCATCTCATGAATTTCATCTCTATCTACCATAACTCTCTGTCAGATAGCTGTGTTGCATTAGGCCATGTGAACTTTTAAACTGGAAGTAATGGCGTCTGGCGGAAGCGATTTAGTGTCTAAATTGAAAACTATGCAAATATGCTACGCTGCGCAGCTTTTGCAGGCTTCCTAAAATTTTATCCTGCAAGATTTATGTCCGGTGTAATGGCCTTGTTGTGTTTTCATATATTCAAATAGCGGGACTCGAAGAGTGAGGCAGGGCTAAACTGGGTTCAGCCTTAAAAGTTTTATAAGGTTTAGCTGTAATTTCATATAAACTGCGCCGATGAAAAGCCCGAGGCCACACCCCCCTCTGCGGCACGCTGGTTTTATCTCGCCCTGCCTGTGGATCACAATTTTGGTTTAAGAAGCTCCGAAGCCTTGCAGTGTTCTGACAACAACTCTAGCGAAATTAATAGTTTCTGTTTTCCAACTAGTTGCATCATCTAAGTGTTACTGTGGTTAGTGTGTGTGTGTATGTGTTAAATATTTAAAGGGTTTAGGAGTGATATGTGCACTGCTGTCTAGGCAAGGCTAAGAAAAGGTGTCGTTGTGCCCAAAATACAGCTAGTTCTTTTTTCAAAACATTTTTATGATATCGTATTTATATATTGAAATAGATTATGTAAATTTCACTACATAGGCTCTTGAAAGCTTTTTTTTTCTTGTTTCTGCGTTTGACGTCAGAGCTCAGAACAGTCGCTAATCAGAGCTGACATGATTTCCTTTGGCTCGAGAGTGATTTTGTGATTGGTTCATATTCAGTGTTTGCCCATGAGCAAAGAGGAAAGCATGCAGGGTGGATGGAAATTTTCTCCAGGTATTATAGCGTTTATAGGCAATAACCTATTTAGACCCATGATTGCTTATTTTTCTCCTGCAGAAACCGTTTTCACTTCTCTACTCTGCAAGCAAAATAGAAATGTAACACCAACCACATTGTCATTGTAATTGAACATTTAATGATTTTTTTTTTTTATTCATTGAACCTGATGCATTCTGAGAATCTGCTCAGCATCCATCTTGTTAAAAATACACCAGCGTGCTCTTTTTGTCTGAGCCCTTTACATCATTTTAAAATCTTTTTTTCTCATTATGTGAAGCGTTACCTATTTCTTAGTCTAATGATGCTGTATTCAAACTCCATTAATTAGAAGAGTGTGCAGAGAATGGTTAGGTAGAGAACTAAAAGAAGACAAAAGCCTAGGTAATAGCTTAGATCATTTTCATTGTATGGACTGATTTAAGCAAGCAACATTTTAATTACTTTTTGGTGTAGACGAGCACGAAGAAAGAGAAAAAGATAGCAAACTATTTGGAAATGAATGAATGGGCTGTGTACGGTTAATCATCCCTCCGTCTTTTTTATAGTGGTTTGTAAATTGGGCTACACTGAAGCTGTAAAATGATTTAAAAAAGTGGTTGTTAGACTAGCTGTTGGTTGTTTGGCTGTAAACAGGTTTAGACAGACGTTTTTGCATTTTATCATTGATTTTTTTTAGGAAAGATCTGCAGAAATGTGATAAATGGAGCTGATAGTATAAGTGATAGCTGAAAACATAAACCAGATTTCCAAGGGCAGGAGTGCACTTTTGTTTTGCTTTGTTTTGTTTTGTTTTGCTTTGCTTTGCTTTGCTTTGCTTTTGCGTAGTTTGGTTATGGATTTCTGTTTGTTTAGTTTGGTTTTCTTTGTGTGTGTTTGATTTTGTCTTGGTCACATCTTTTCTTTGGAGAAACAAATTTAAAAAATCTTCTTTAGTGTTTGTTTTGCAGTATAATTTTAAATATGTCCCTTTTGTTGGATGCCATTTTTTTTTAATAAAACCAATTTTAGCTTTACATATACCCAAATTTATTTATTCATATCTGTTTTAATGAAATTATTTTGTTCGTTTGTCCAAGTCCTGTGAAAATGTCAGACGTGTGGGTCTTACAGACTCATCCAACATTAAAAACGAAATACTGCTGCATCCTGCAGCACATGCACGGACACTCAAATAAAATGCTGCCATGAACAGATGAAACAATGTTCCATGGGTCAGTGATCGCATGAGTGCACGTAGTAATGGTTCTTTACTTTATACAACACTCAAGCACCATTTCCATGTAAACTACAGCTTGCTAGTGCATTTATTTAAGGATATGTAGTAGCTAAAAACATCCTGCTATTAGGTTTCAGCTTGCATTATTATATTTTCTTATCTTATTATACGTGACTGAACCAACATTTGTTTATGTCATATTGAATAGTCAAATAGATTAGCTATATAAGGCATAATTTGTCTTTTGTTTTTGACAGAAGCAACGGTGCATTAAGAACTGCTGTTTTGTGAGCTTTTTTTTTTTTATTTAGAGAACTTACCACAGAGTACGTCTGTGCAGACACAAGGTGTTCTCGTACCTATGCTAATGTACCATCTTGTGCTGAGCTGTATTGAGATTTATCATGCAGGGTTTTATATAAAAAACAGAGGATGTTTGGAAACTAGTCATTTCTAGAGAAGCAGGAGGGCATTGTGGGATACATGAGGGTGGAGGATACGCTTCGTCTGCAGTCAGAGCAGATCGAGATGGTGATATGATACCGGCCGACTCCAGCGTGTGGAGATTGCAATGTTTATGCATGCGGCTTATATGCAGTATATGTGTAGCATTTAAAGTAAGTTGTGTGTTACTAGTTGTCTTGTGGTTATAAAGTCGCAGCATTGTTTGATACAGAAGAGATTTGACAACGCTCTCGTAACCTAAGAAAAACACGTAATGACTCTGGAACAACCCCCTATTAAACCATTATGAGATTATAATTGGCTTGACGTCTACTGAAACAGTCTATTTGTTATTCATAGGGGACTACGATTTTTTTTATTGAAGCATTGTTAACAAATAAATCCTCATTAGTGATTTTCCCACTCAGTGTTATTGCATGTAAATAGGATTTTAATGTCATGATATTTATTGGACTGAAATGCTCTCGGCTTAAGGCATTTAAAGACCAACCGGACTGAACCTTTTTGTCTATGCACTTTTTTACCAGCCTTTGCTATGGCTTGGTGATGCAGCCTGAAATATTACCACTTTTTTTCCCCCGACATTACACTATATTTATTATTAATGGGGAAGGAAATGCTTCACATCTACTTGTTAAACCTCGAGAATGAATGGAAACATGTTTGTTTACTATTTAAGCAAGCTTACTTTTTAGTTTAATTTAACAATTTTCCCTACATTCCGTTTTTCATTTTAGTTTTTTCTGTATTCTGTGATTCATAATTAAATACAAATGTATCATCAAAAATTAACAAAACCTTAACAATTAAATAAACCTTTTAAAATGCAATTGTAATCGCGGAAATATATACAGTATCGATTAATTTGTAATAAAATAATAAACTATTTTATCAAATAATATACTGCAAAACAGAACTGTTTAAATTAAAATATGGATAAAAGAATGTCTTTGTTGTATTATTTTCCTTAAATATAAGATTATTATTGTTGCACTGAGAAGTACAATGGTAGTATATTGCTATCATAATTTCTTATGCATGAAACGTTTGTTTGGCTGTAGTGTCCTTTGAGTTTGTGAATGTTTATTAATCCACAATGAGTACAGATATAGATGAATCCATACTGAGATTAATCCATATTTAGATTAATCTGTATTGAGTAAAAATATCCACAGAATATCATCGTTAGACATACATTTTATTGCAATCACAATATCACCCAGCCATACTACGGTAAGCTACGGTACCTAAAAAATTTTTGGGCAACCAGAATTATTTTAAGGTTAAAAGGCCTAAAACCAGATAAAAATCAAGAACTAAAGCTGTAGAGTTCAGGGTCAGTTCAAATGTGCTCATCTGAAACAGACCTGACAATTTTTATTTCACCCCACAAATTAAACCTTCATGCAGTTTGCTTTTCAATTGGAGGTGAGATCTGGAGCAATTGCAGGCATCTTTTAAGGTCTTGGGAATTAGGTGAATATATGAATAAGTTATGGCTTTCTTGTTTTTTTTAGAGGTAGGGGAGGTCAGACGAATACAGCTGGGACTAAACTCAAGGATCTTCAGGATGGAAGTTGCAGGTTGGATTTCAACCGTGCGGTGAAAGTCTCCATGGCGGTTTAAAATGTGCAGAGCATACTTTCCGAAGCAGAAAATCTGTATTTCATGCCCAAAATGGGCATTAAACCTGCACTGAAAGTGATGCCACAAAAAATATGGGTGCTTTAGAAGCCCATGCGTTGAAATACCTGCCACATAACATTTGCTCATGAATTTTAATATGTTTGGGTTTAGTAGGGGGACCTTCATTTGCAAGAAAGCACGAAAGAGCACAAAAAAGATGGACAACGAGAAAGGGGGGGCTGGATAAAAGAGAAAGCGAGCGGGGAGAAAGAGGGAACAGGGGAGTCCCTGAGACAGATGTCACCCTCACCGCAGATTGATGGCTCTTGGCCGGTTTCCACGCCAAGCTTTGACCCTGCTGTCCTTTGCAGTAATTTATAGGTGGCGTTTTTAAAGATTTAAGCACTATTTTGTGGCCATCATGGCCTCGGACAGAAAACGACCTTCTAATTCAGGGTCACAGTCGATCCGGAGCTAAAAATGAACCCACTTGAACCCGTGTGGTTCTGAATGTGTGCATTTGTTGTACTCTCACAGGCCAGAGTGATTAATTAAAAACCCTGTTTGTTTTGGGGATGTGGAATTATTTTGAATATACAGTGTGAGCTTGTATGACATTCAGGGTAATAACTTTCAGCTTGAAGCATAGACTGGAAAGAGGAAGTGTAGGGAGACTAGACACCCTGCACAGCTTTTGGCTGTGCTTTCAGTGGACCCAGCTGGGTCTGGTGTTGGCTGAGGTGTATAAGAGACCCTTATGTCTGCAGCAGTGGTTGCTGATCTAGGGGGGAGCCTCTCTAGCACATCATCACTCATTTGCAATTTAATGGCCCCAGAGATCACCCTTTCCTCACCCCACCAGCCCATTCCCAGCATGGCAAAGCTTATTAGCAGAGGTTTTAAATCATAATCTCAAGTGAATCTACTTCCCTATGCTTCTCTTTTCAAGATGCCTGCCCAGTGGAGTCCACCAGGGCGGCGCTAGACATCTATAATGCATGAAAAAAAACCTTTTTGTTTTAACATTTTACCATTCTCATTCATCTAAATAAACAAAACTGGCATTTTGGTCCAATACTTGCCATTAACTGCGACATTTGTCTCCGACTACTAATTTGCTGCTTATCAATAGTTAATAAGGTAATTGTTAAGTTTAGGTATCAAGTAGGATTAGGGATGTAGAATATACAGTAGTCATGCAGAATATTTGCTTTAATTACTAATAAACACAATATGTTAGTAATAGGTAATAAACATACTAGTGAGAATTGGTAATAATCATTTTTGATTATGTTTGGAAATATAATTTTTTTTTTCTCTTCATCAAGAAATTGCCATAAACAGTGCACATTTGCTTTGTTTCTTTTGTTAGTAAGAGTCTTTCATTAGTTTCGATTCATGACTCTGTTTTCCCCCTGAGACCCTCAGTCGATTCAGACATATTTAGACCTGTCTGGAGATAGCAGGCTACATTATAGTTCTCCACGGAGCATTATGGCTTTGTAATAATGTCCCATGCTTTGATGACACCGATAACTACCACTGACTAAAAATGCTGGTTTTAGTAGGCAAGCGATCTAGTCTATGCAAATTAATTCCCATGTCATGCCCACGTGTAGTTGCACGCTGCTTTGCTACCTCGGATGCCCTGCCCGAGGGCATTAAATTCACGAAAAAAGACTTGAAATTGAAGCTCTGCAGTCCTACTTATTCAAGGAGAGAAAGATAGCGTTGGCTTCCTCTGCCAAACGGATAAATATGACGAGTTTTGAGGATTGTAGAAACGCTTTCCACCGTGGGCCTCCTCACCCTGAGCAGCTTAGCTGTCCTCTTTTTAAAAGAGTGAGGAACATGGGTATCAGCGTGAAGCAGCCGCGAGGGCCTTCGCAGCGTGCGTCTATGTGCATGTGCCGGATTTTAGGAGAGCAGCCATAATGCTGGGTTTCCTGCAGAGAGTCAGCCCGACTTCCTGTCTGGGCCGTGCTCGCGTTTGGAAGCGGTGTCGAGCGCGCATTTGATAAAACGTCGTCTGTTTACAAATCCTATTATGCGCATTTGGCGTGTCCTTGGAGTTGATTGCTGGTCCATGTTAGCTTTAGTAAACGTCTTAATTGCGTTAAATGGGTAGAAAAACTGGCAGATTAGAAGCCATTAATGAGCGTTGTGTGAGTGAGCGTATTCCCGGGATGGCACTTTCGTCAGGGTTGGCAGGCGAGAAGGGAGAGAGTACGCCAGCATCACCTTGAAACTCGAAAACACTGGAGAAACAGGTCATTGTGTCTCTGCCGAAAAGAGGTACACATCGCTCTCTCTCGCTTTCTCGCTCGCTCTCTGCACCCTGTACAATCTCTTTGGATTCTCTCTCTCCCTTTCCATCTGAACAGTAGATAAGCTCACTGAGGGAGAGTTTAAAGGACTCTCCATTTGTGTATAAATAGCTTAGGATGAATTATTGAGGGACCCAGGGTTACTAATAATCCCCCTGGACCCATCCGACAATGACATAGAAGATAGAGGGAAAACAATTACACAGGGCATCTCCTGAGGAGGACTGGGTGGAAGGATGGAGGGGGGGGGTGCAGATGAAGAATCCGCAGAAGCCCCTCACTGGCTTCCCGTCTTGGCTAATAAAGCCAATTAAGTCGGTAGAATCAATGGCCATGTGAGCAGTCCCGGAAAGAGGAAGCATAATGATTCATGTCCTCCGCCCGGAACGTCCCGTCTCTTTTGTCCACGCGGCCGGGAGGACAGCGGGACACTGACGGGATGAGACAAGGCGACCGCGGGGGAATATTAAGGAGCTGTTTGTGTCTGCCGGTGTCAATGCAAGGACGGCACCAAGAGGGTGAGAGGTGCAGACAGACAGGCCGGTCACCCTGCCACGCTTTCGGCGGGACGCTCTCTACGCTCTAGTCTGTCTGTGCTTCAGCTCTAGCAGGTGGATTGTGGGTGTGCCCCAAAAGCCGGAATTTTAGGCTGTAGAGGCTGATCTCTGAGGTGCGTTATACCATTAGGGTTCATCTTTATTACACAGAACATTCCAAATTTGTGTTTTGTAGAGGTTGTAATAAAAGTTGGCTCCCTGTGCAGTAGAAATGGGATTTACTGCGGTAACTAGTTTTCATAATGATGTTTTACACTTACGCTCTAAACATCCTTCAGAAATCAGCTTGTGTGCTAATGTGCAAAAGTTCAAAAGAGCACTATTTAATTGTGAATAAAAGTCTTTACGGTCTTGTTTGCTTATTTTTAATGTGTTCTTGCTAAAAAGCGATAATTTATTTAAAAACAGAATCTTTCTGTTCCCATCTTTTGAAAGGTAGTGATTTTTGGTTTTAGTTTTTAGTATGCCGTTGAAATCAGTGCATCTGGGGGAAAATGGTTGCTGGATTTGTCATATATTGTGAAGTGACATAGTGTTTGAATAAAAGACTTGCAATAACCCCAAATGGTCAGTCACTTGTGTTGAATTTGCAAACTCCTCAAACTTGATTGAACATTCTGCTTTGTTATCACAGTTATGCCTTTGAAATATTCAATACTTCATCTAGGACAAATCTGACCAAAAAGTCAAAAGGTTGTCTGCAGAATTGAAAGTGCGCACAGTAATTTAAATGAGCTTTCACTTTGTCGCTGAATAACCTACTTTAATGGCAATAGTCAAAAGTTTGATTTGTAGAGCAGATTGCAGTTAGTGACAAAACATCAGTGAATGAAAGCGCTGAAGTCCCAGAATCCCACTCCTAGCTCATGTATCCGACCCTGCCAGTGGGAAGGTTGATTTTAAACCACTGTGAAATTCCGCATTACCAGTTTGATTAGTCCTGTGACTTGGCAACACATTTTTAGAAACCCTGACTTTACCGCCTTCCTGCATGACATCTCGCTAACAAGCTCTCGGTATTAAACACGCTCCCTCACGTCTTTGCTCTAGCAATACTAGGGGTATATTTGGTAAGCCAAAGATATTTTCTGCCCTCTTTTAGTGCAACCTTCAGTTCTTGTATTTCAGAGCCTGGCAGACGGGCTTATCCTTGATACTTCTGTGCAGCCCACAGAGCCAGGATGTAATTGACTGTCCACTTCTGAACACCACACGGCTGAATTTCCTATTATCTGTCCAAAAGGTGATGTAAATTCAATTCAAAAAGGCTTGGTAGAATTAAGCAGCGTGTGTGAGAGAGAGAGAGAAGACGGTAGAGAGAAAGACCAGCCTTGTGTTATAGGTATTGGATGTGTACTTTGCGTTTTTGGTCCCTTTGTATGTTCTACATTGTGTATGGTTCTGTGAGTAGTTAACACACATGAGCTTGTTTGGGTATTAGGGAGCGTGGAGCTGTATTTATTGCGAACTGTCGTGTGTGTGTGTTCATACTGTCTCCGGGTCCTTTGGGAGTGTATGTAGTGGGGGGGGATGTGTCCTAATGATGCGTTTTCTACACCATTGATTCAGTAGCTCTGCTTCACAGTAAATCCTTCACATGCAACACATTAGAGCCCAGGCTTTTTCCTCCGCCAATCGATTTGCAGAACTTACAGCCGTTCCTCTTTTCTCCTGTCCTCCTTTCAGCGCTCGTCTCCGTTCCTCTGTGCTCCTCAGCTTCCCTTTCCTTTCCTTTCCTTTCCTTTCCTTTCCTCTCCTCTCCTCTCCTCTCCTTTTCTTTTGTCTGACAAAGTTTCTTTTCCTCACCTTTACCCTTTCCTAAGAACATATTTCCAGTTAATGTTTTTTTTTATCTTGATTTTTCTTCTTCTTTTCTTTCAAAATGTTTTCCTTTTCATTTATTTTGTTCCGTTTTCTTTTCATCTTCTTCTCCTTGTTTCCTTTTTGTTTAATTTTCCTTTCCTTTTTTTTCTGTCTTTTGTCATTTGCTTTTCCTTTCCCTCTATCATTTCCTTTTTGTTTTTAATTTTTCTTTACCTGTTCCTTTACTCTAATTTAGTTTGTTTTTATTTAGTTTATTTCATTATACCTGTACCTTTTCTTGCCTCTTCAGTGTCAATTTTTTCTTTCTTTTTTTTGAAAGAAGTCTCTAATGCTCACAAAAGCTACATTTTTCATAAAAACTGAGTAGAACAGTGTTATTGTATAGTCTTGAGTGTCACATGATCCTTCGGAAATCATTCTAATATGCTAATTTGCTAATTTACATTTCTTATTATTATCAATGTCAAAAACAGTTGTGCTGCTTAATATTTTTGTGTAAACCATACTAATTTTTTGGAGGATTCTTTGATCAATAGAAATTAAGCATTTATTTAAAAATGAATTTATTGGTAACAAATTAAAAGCTTTTTTTTGTCACTTTTGATCATCCTTGCTGAATAATTTTTTCATAAAAAAAAAAAAAAGTCCTACTGACCCATAACATTTGATCGTAGTATCAGGGAGTTCAGCTGTTTCATCAGGGATAGTAGCCAGTAGGAAAGTAGCATAGGGAATGCAGGTTTAGTATTAAACTCTATTAGAAATACATCCACCGACCTTCTGAAATATATTCTCTCACACTACCACTTCATTCCACTGGAATAATATCACTCAAGCAGAGGACTCATTAGTCTCAGAAACAGCTCCTGAATATTTAAGGCCTATTTTATTGAATCAAAAAAAAAAGAGCTTGACGTGTTTTCGGCACAGTAATTGAAGATCTCTCTCACTCTCCCGTTTTCTTTCTCTCTCTCTCAGATTACTCTCTGAGCTCATATTGCTGTCTTCAAAGTGCATTTTTATTTAATCAGGGGTTTACTGCTTCCAATTAAATATTTTAAGAAGACATGTTGTTTGGATGTGGGGGCAGGGCAAGGCGGAGCGACGTAAAGGTGTCCGGGAGTCTTTCAGGAAACCTTGAGCTCTACGACCTTTGGAGGACGGTTTATTCAAATTACCCGATGTCTACTGGGATACTCGTGTTAAAGGAAGGAGGGGGAACTTTGGGAATTCGGTACCTTTACTCAATCTCTACCACCGTGAAAGCGATACGTGCTATTGCAGACACACTTGACGGGCACGGAGACTAAAATGACTTGAGCAAACATGACAGTGCTCGGACACACTTTTTGGAACAATAAATGTTTGATCAGCACATATTGATTTGAACACATACAAACCGCAGCTGGAAATGTCTCGGCTTACGTGTGTGTGCATGTTTATGTGGTTTATGAGGACACAAATGTGTATAATGACATGGGTATGACATACAAGGTATTACATTTTCAGTGTCCCCGTAATTCAAAAGGCTTAAAAACATACTAAATGGTGTTTTTTTTTTGAAAATATGAAAATGCACATTGTTTCCTGTAAGGGGTAGGTTTAGGTGTAGGGTCAGTGTAGGGCAATGCCACATATAGTTTGTACACTATAAACACCATTACGCCTATGGAGAGTCCCCATAAATCACAAAAAACAATGTGTGTGTGTGTGTGCTGCTTTGTTTTTGGTGCATGAGTGATTATTGTCAAAACTGTCTTGGGTTATTGCCCTCACTGAAACTTTTAAAGATGGATATTTTTATTTTGGCCAGATGATCAATTGGATTATTTGCAGTGGCAGGTATAAGTAATGACAGTAATAAGCAAAAACAAGTGAAGAAGCAGCTATAATTTATTATTCATATCATGAATCCCAATTGTTATAAATGATGCCTGCACTATTCCTTTGCACTCTCCTTTACTCTCAAACTATTGTAGAAATAAAAACCTGAAGGCTTTGTTTTAGTGAGGTACTGATCCAACTGCTTTCCACTAGTTTCCACATTTAAAAGGCTGCAGAAAAAATCACTATTCATTTGTCTTTATGCAAATGTGTTTATGAAACATCTTATTCTAAAGTATTAATTAAAGGGATTTTTTTTTACCAGTGTTTTAAAACTTTTGTGTTATTAATGTTCTATTCATTCTTTGAATATATAAAAAAATCTGAAGAATTCCCATCTATTCAGAGGAATGGAAAAAGCAACATGTGGCAATGTGTTTTTTACTTACATATTTTTAGTTTACTCATGAAAAGATGTGCAAAGTAATAACTGCTTGCAAGGTGAATGCTATATTGAAATTCCTTTTTTTTTTTTTCTTTTTGGATCCTGAAATAATTCAGCCAAACCACTATATATACAGTACAACCTCCATTTAGATTTGTTCTAGATTTTATAAACTCTAAAATAAAGGAAAAAAATATTTTCTATTCTACGTTTCAAAAAGGTTGGAGTCAGTAGGATTTTTATGTTTCATGTTTTTGAAAAATCTTTCTCTTGTGCTCAACAAGGCTGCATTTATTTAATACAAAATACAATAAAAACGGTAATGTTTGGAAATATTATTGCAACTTTAAAATATCTGCGTTCTATACTACATTTCATTTGAAATATAAGTTGCTCCTGTTATGGGAAATCTGAAATTTCAGCATCATTACTCCAGTCTTTAGTGCAACACGATCCTTCAGAAATCATTTTAATATGCTGATTTGCTGCTCAAGAGACATTTATTATTATTATTATTATCAGTGTTGAAACCGGTTTTGATGCATAGAAACATTTATTTAAGATGCAAAGTTTAAGATGCAAGTTTTTACTTTCACTTTTGATGATTTTAATTCTTCATTGTTGTATTAAGTTAAGTATTTAAGTATTCATTTAATAGTTAATTGCTGTATTGTGTGTATTTATAATGAATTTTGATTAGCTCTTTCTTTCTTCGAACTAAAAAGAACAGTTCTCATTCCCTGAGACAAAAAACAAGATGTACTGAGTGTCACGGCAGCTCTTATTTGGCGTGTCATTACGCACAACTTCACTGCACTACTGTACTGCATCTAACCCTGCAAGCACTAGTATTTCTTTCATTAAATCTAGGTTTTGTAGTGATTGCTCGTCACAAAGTATGCATGACAGTGTGTCAGGGTCAGCGATCACCATGGTGACTGGAATGTGATGTTGAGAGACAGCCATTTGGCTGTTTCTCTAATAATGGACTATTGTGCTTATATTCATAAACTAGCCCTAAATATGCACACTTGCGGTTTATTTTTAAAACGGTGTGTACCGGAACACTTGTGAAGAAAGAACATTATGTTTGGCATACTGTAAGTAACCCCAGGAATGGTAAAGCTGAAAATGCATCGAGGGCATTGACAATAGAGTGAAGACAATTTGGCGACCAAACGATATGTATCATGAGTGTTTTAGATTAATTTATCTCTTTGGCTATCGTTCTTATTTATTTTGAGTCTCAGTATGTATCTCCTGCTTGTGTGTGTGTGTGTGTGTTGCTTAAGGGTGTCTGCAGAAGGAGAGATAAGACGCTAGTGTAGGACACTAGTGGATAGTGTTCACAGAATCCTGGTGATCTTATCTTCTCTCTACTTCCCTTTCTCCTGCTTTCCTTCATCCTTTCTTCTCCCTTGTGCTGCGATTTTCACAGCATGCATGTTTTACATCCATAGAGTTACAGTAGACTGAGAGGAAGTGGATTGTCCCCTCAGACATGATCAACTGTAGTATGAAATGCAAATTGCAGGCCTTGGTATGATACTAGCTACTCAATTTCTACAATAATGTTTAAAAGTTGCTTTTTGTTGTTTTGGGAAAGAAATGAATACATGTGTCAGTTTTATAGTGTCATCAAAGATTTATTTCAAGTAAATGTTGTTCTTTTGAACTTTTGTTTATCAAAGAATCCTGGAAAAATATTAAGCAGCACAACCGTTTTTAATAATAATAAATGTTTCTTGAGTAGCTAAAGACTGGAGTAATGATGCTAAAAATTCAGATCAGATCACAGGAATAAATTACATTATATGAATATATTAAAAGAGAAACGGTTCATTTAAATTGTAATAATATTTAATTGTTTTACTGTATATGTGATTAAATAAATGCAGCGTTGGTGAACACAGGGAATGCATTAAATGTAGCTTAATTTGCAACACATATAAATTCAGTGTATTCTTGCGTTTGTGCATTTTATTGCAAATGCATTCAGTGTTTGTTTTTGTAAGATAACATTTTTATTCTACTTTTAGTTGTCTAAATTAAAATCTGAATCTAAGAACTGCTTTTAGTTTCTCAAAGTCATAGTCATTTTTGTTTGTTTGTATAGTTTATTTTTTCCAGAGTGCTTGGAGACGTGCCCCGATGTTTAAATGAAGCCCACACCACTGACAAACCTTGGAGACTCAATTTATTCCTCTGTTATTTTCACAAACCTCCAGCTTTTGGTCCGAAACCCCTCCATTACCATCCGACTGTTGTATTTCATCTTTTCTGCTCCCTTTGTACTGTATTTTCTTTTCTCTCTTACGTTCTCTCTCTGTCGTCTTTAAAGTGCTGTCGTGACCAGACAGAAAGAAACAATGTTGCTTTAGAGGACAAACAAATAGAGGCTTCCCATTATCTTTCCGTTCATCCCGTATATTTGTGTGCGTTTGCCTATGTGTGAGTGCGCCGGTGCTTGTCAAGGGGGACAGGGAAGCATGCACAAGTGTCCCATGAGAGCTCTAGCCTGTTCTATAACATGACAGGCCCTCAGAGGAGCGCACCAAGCTGTCACACTGAGCTCTCCCCAACGCTAATGAGTCAGAGTTAATTAAAAAACCCAGGGAGGACTGCGGGAGACACACACATCGATGCGCACACACACATATGCAAGAGTACATGCGCTCACCCAACCTGGCCAGGGTTAAACACACATAGTGGACAGTGGGGAAGAATATTGCTGATTCATGCTCTAGCCTCAGGGGGCCAGTGTGTGTGTGTGTTGATGTCAGCTTGTGTGTCCCTTGTGTGTATTTAGCGTCCCTGCGGCGCTGGGGCTTTTATGGAGAGGCAGGGAGGAAGCTACGCTGCCGCCGCTCTCAGTCTTTTTCTTTAGTTTCCTTGCTCCTGAGGTCATGCGTTTCTTTTTGTATCCACCAAAATAGTTACTAAAGTAGTCACTACTGTCATAGGGGAAAATGTAGAAGCCGTGGTTAAAGGAGTAGTTCACCCAGAAATTAAAGTGTATGCCCTCATGTCATCCAAAATGTAAATGATTATTTTTTAAGAAGATCAGAACAGATTTGGAGAAATTTAGCAATGCATCTTCAATGGATCCTGCATGGTGAATGGGTGCCATCAGTCCAAACAGCTGATCACAGTAATCCACAAGTAATCCATATGAATTGTCCATTAAATAAGATTTTGTTAAGTGAGAACCTGCATGTTTGTTAAAAAAAAATATATATATATATATATATATATATTATTAAGGCATTTTCAAAACTTCGCTTCTGGCCAAAATCTGGAATCCATTTCTTCCAGTGAGGCCCTGTTGTCCTCTTACATCAAAATTCACAAATATGAGCCTATTTGATTAGATCTGTTTGATTGATTTGAACCATTTTGGACTGTTTTCATATGTAAACAGTGTTTCATCTGTGCACATATCTCTTCTTCTTTGTGCAAGATAACTTTTTAATTAGAATTAGAATGTCTTTATTGTCACTGTACACATATGCAATGTGCGTTATATACATGTACGATGAGATTAAGAGCATCTTCTTATTCAGTGCAAACATGTAAGAATATTTACAATACAATAACAATAAATAGGTTACAGTAAGATAACTATAGGTAACAATAGGATAGGGGATGAGGGGGGTTGGATGAGATGGGGGTAAAAACATTTCTGAGGTAGAATGATAAATATTTTAACTGGGGAAAGCAATATTATAAATAGAGGGCTCATATTAAAGTTAAAAGCGTCAGTTTAAAGTTAAAAATGTCTTGATGATTGTTTCTTACAAACATGCAGCTTTTGCTTCTTTGCTTCACAACATGTTAATAAGTCGTCTGGATTATCTTGGACTCTCATTCTGACGGCACCCATTCACTGCATGCAGATGATCTATTGGTTACAAGTTATGTAATGACAAATTCCTCTAAATCTTTTTAGATAAAGAAAAACAGCACCTACTTGTTGGATGGAAAAATTTTCAGCAAATTCATTTCCTGGATGAATTATTACTTTAACATGGCTGATTTTTGTCAGTGCTGGATTTCTTTTATCACCCAAATGTTTTTTTATTCTTTTTTTTTTTTCGGGTTCATAAATGAAAAGATTAGCATCTTGCTGCAACAACGGTTTGTTTGAAAATAAATTAATGTTTTAATTTTCCGTTTTAGTTGGCAATCAGCTATTTCATCTTATCGTCGTTTGTGACACTATTAGCATGCAGGCAGAAATGTCAGCGCCAGATTATCATGTTTACTCAGCATATTAATATATTAGCATTTTTTTAATATTAATGCCGGATTAGCATAAACATTAGCATCCATTAACATGCTTTTGCATATTCAAATTTGCTTACTTCATGTACAAATGCAACGCTAATCGTTTCAGCTTTTGTTCAGTGGTTATTCCACTCAGTTCCCATCCCAGAGGGATTTTTGATTAAGTTGACGCTGAAAAGATTCATGGTTGTTTATAGCAAACTACTTTAGCGGTTCCTTTTAGCCGGGTGAGATTAGCATCATATGAGATGGAGGGCTTGTTGGTAGAGCTGTTCGTTAACACAAAGGCACATCGATGCGCGTTAGGGCAGATGTTCTGTGGAGGGACAGGAAGATTGTCATCTTGTCACACCGAACCTCAAGACAGAGGCGTGAGCTGCAACAGGCCATGAAAGCTGAGAAAAAGATCCTATCACATCAGGCATGCTTGGATGAACTTTCTTGCTATGTCAGTTTTTCTTCTGCAACTTTGGTTGTTGTTGTTGTTTTGGCTTATTCCTTTATCGCACAGCACATTTTGTTCATTTTCATCTGCTAGAATTTCTCTGTTTTTTAATTTTGTGCAAAGTCTTGCATACTGTTTATTTATAGGATGCTATGTCAGTATTGGTACAGTATAGCAGTATTATTATTAATTTGTACCATATTCGCAATATGAGGAACTGTCTCTTGTCCTTTTGGGTCAGTTGTCTATAAATGTCTCATTTGTTCATTTACATGTTGTAGGCCTCAAAACGCATGGATTTGCTGCTCTGGAATGTACCGAACATTGGTGTTGCGAATTCTGCTCATTTAAATACGTCACAAGATAATGTTATCTAGCTCTCTAACATTTTGTTGAAATTTCACGACTGACTTCAAGCATCATTCATCATCAGACATGTGGCTAATGTTTTACACCGCATTGCTTTCAAGCAAAAGAATATTTGTGAATTTGATGTCATGGCACTTTCTTGCTGTTATTGTAAATTTATAAATGTTATATATTTATTAATTGAAGTAAATTATGTTAAATGATATACAAATGTTTCATATATATTTGTGAAAAAAATTAAATATTAATGAATAGGGATGTAACGGTATTGTAAATACCTTTGTACCGCAATATCTAATTTTTTCGATAATACCGTGGTCGCATGACTCGATAAAACGACTTTCTGAAGAAAGTTTGCTCAGGTGAATGGAGCGAATGGGAGGTAGCGGGAACTACAATTCCCATCAGCCCAAGCGTGCCCATCATTCTTTGCAGTCTGTTGTTGTCGCTACAGATCAGTGTTGCCAACTTAGCGACTCTGTCGCTATATTTAGCGACTTTTCAGACCCCCTTGGCAACATTTTTCCCTAAAAGCGACTAGCGACAAATCTGGAGACTTCTTGGACAAACCTCAGCGAGTCTCTGGTACTGCCGCGCATGCGCGAGCTCTTGTTCTCTCAGCGCGTGCACTCATCTCTCTGCGTCTGTTCTGTTCAGCGAGCGGCTGAGAGGAGCAGGGCTTAACATTCAAATAGATATTATGTTGCTTCTAACTCTATTTTACCTACCATTACAATAGAGCCAAAATCACCGCATAGCCATTGTCTATATCTTATGTGTACTTGGTTTCATTATTATGAATTATAGATATAATTCCATAATTATAAACGATTGTTTTTAATCGTAAGGTAGTTTTTAGTCTTGTAAGGTAGAGCTAGTTCGGTAGGCCTTACAATGGCATGCATTTCAGTCACTATTTCATATTCATTCTGTTTTTCTGACAACAGAAACCATTAAAAATATCAGTGAAAACAGTTATATTGAGAATTAGGGTGCATTGAATAACATTGTGACCACAGAGAAGCAAGAAAATATGACGCACTGACGTAATGAAGATGCAAATTGACATATGACGTCATCTAGCAATCTAAAAAGAGTTTTAAAATTGGATGTGTGGAAGGTTTAATAATTTTTTGTTATTAAAATTGAAAAATTGAAGTTCCTGTTTCAAAGTTTACAGATAGATGGCTAATGTGTGTGACATAGATATGATCAGAGTTCATGTAAACTGTTTAATGAACACTTCTGGCACCTTTTTTGATTCTCTTAATTAGTTTTGTTTTTTTATGTAAATGATTCAATAAATACCGTACCGTGCCATTCATACCGAGGTATTTCCGTACCGTGAAATTTTGATACCGTTACATCCCTAGTACACAATTGTGTATTACCGTCTAATATCATATGAACTCTTCACACAGCACACGTTCTTGTGTTCAGATACTGCTAGGTAAGATATCTAAAGATTGGTACCATATAGATTTTTTTTGAGTTTATAAATATTGTATATTGGTCAAAGACATGAAGATATCCGCATCAAAAGGAATTCACAAAAGTGATTGTGTCCATAGAAAGCACATTAAATGTAAGTAAAGTGTCCACTTTTAAGGTTTCAAATAAGGTTTTGGAGAATAAAATGTAAAAATTTGGTTGAAATAATGTTATAATGTCATTTAGTGTAACACAATATTTATGCAAAAAAAAAAATCTTATTCTGGCATATTAATATATAGAAAAGAATAAGGAAGCTTTTTAAATTTTATTGCATTTTAAATGAGTAAAAAAACTTTTTTTGCATGTCACATTTTATGTATCATTTAAACAATTGATTTTAGTTATATATATATATATATATTTTTTTTATATATATCAACCATGATTTGGTACATTAACTTAGAACTTTGTTAGATAAACACATAAATAAATATACATTAATAGATGTATGGATGATGCATATGTACATATTTTATGTATGAACAGACTTTGTTTTTGTGCTTCACAAAACCGCTAAAGCACTGTGGGTGATCGAAACTTAACCATCCGCCGGAATTTCATACTGAGACTGGTAATGCAAGAGCAGCCATCAGTAACCAGAATCCTTTGCAAGGATTAACTGTTCATTAGGGCCAACCAGAAAGAACCAGTTCTTGGAAGCCAGGAAATTTCAAAACACTGTTGTTTCTTTAAACTTTGCATTACATATTTGATAGCGCCTGATAGATGTTTTTTGTCAATATGGAAGGATATGAGGTCACATGGAAAACATTGATAAACGTGTAAAAAACAAAGCCCAGCGTAATTTAGCACTAGTTCAATTCAAGGAGACATTTAACAGGGGTCACGTTATCTAAACACTGGCTTGTATTCTGAGCTGCCAAAATCACTTCTATTAAGAAAGCGCTCAACTGTGAAGCATTTATGGTGTTATTAAAAATGGTTTCGACTTGGACGCTCTGTGAATGTGCACTATTGTGCTGTTGAGTTCAGTGTATGTGGCGACATGCCTAGACTTCCTGTTAGACTGTTCGGTCATTATTCCATCATGGCATTTGGACCACAGTTATTGATTCCAGCAAATCAAGGCTTTATGTTTTGGCAGTGAATAATGAATGAGGAAAGCTATGCCTACAGTGATATCCCCATCAGGATCTTCTTGTTTCTTGTGTGTACACCTATAGAATCCAAATGAGCCGCTGGCGGAGGAAGAGAAAACTTGAGAAGCAGCCATTCATCATGAGGTAGACGGTGTAGAGACTATGTCTGACGGATCATATAATCAAGCACAGTCTCATGGGAGTCTCCCTGACTGCCACCATCTTTCTAGCCCAGATGTCTTTTATTTGGAAAAGTGTACACAAGGTCCAAAGAAACATGTGACCTCTCCTCCCATACATGATGTAATAGTCACCACTTGGTACCATATTAACTTTTTCACAACAAAAGGAAAATGTTAGTGGTCATAAACAAGATTTTGTTTGTGCATGGTTTTAGTACTGCTGAAGAAGAATGATAACAGAAATTAAGGTGAGCATACATTCTCTTTGAATTTCTAAATTGCCTAAAATGTCCAGGTTTCAGTTTTTTTTTTTTTTTATCCTACATGCTCTCAAACGTTGTATGTATATATTTTTATTGCTTTAACTATTCTCCTTCCCACATGCCATGATTGGACAATAATTATTGACTACTTTTTAGTCATTACAAATATGAAAACAATATAGAAACAATAGCCAAAACATGGGCATTTTATGCAATTTAGAAATCCCAGCCAGGATATGATTGGGAAAAAGCCAATGTATGATCACCCTATGCACAGTTAGCTGTGAGACAACAGGCAATGTATAAAAACTACATTTCCCATCATTCTCTATGACAATATGAGGAGAATCAATTACACATAAATCATAAGTTATGACTAATCTGAATCAATTTCTTTCAAAACTGTTTTATAAAAAAAAATGGAGGTTGTATATTAAGTATCTTAAGTAAGCTGAATTATAAGAAAAAGCCCAAAATTAATATATATACTGTATATCTTTTTTTTTTCATTTCTTAATTATGTGTAATTGACATTGCTTGAATATTTCTAAATGGTAAATAGAAGTTAAATAAATTGTAGTTTGTGGAATATATTTACACGCATTTATTATTTTCTGATTGCAAGTGTAGATATTATATTTGAATTGAATGTGAGCAGCATTTACTGAACAATTTACAAATTTGTTTTGTTTGTGTTTCACAAATAAGCAATAAAGCAGTTTACATACAAATCGGAGTGAAAGGCAAAAATGTAGGTGTTTCCGTCTGGAATTTGCTTGAACAGTTAAAACTTGAAGTTTAAGACAATTTGATGAGCGTGTTAAATATAACTGTTAATCTGCATATTATAACACTCTCACTGATTTATTGTATACTCGCTATACATGCTGGGCTAGAGTGTGTTAATGTTTATCCTTCATGTCAGCACAACACTTACGGCACAGAATAAAGCATTTGCTTTTAATGATGTTTCTACAAGTGTCAGTGCATTCTTAATGCAATGACAAGCACAAGTTGCCGTTGGCTGCTCATTAAATAAAACGGCTCAGTGGAGGTTTGCTGTTTATGGGCACTGGTCATTCCACTTTGACTGTAATGATCGTGCTGTTTGGCCTTTGTTGCCATGGTGTGCTCACAAGTGAGCAATTGCTTCAGGCCACATGTGATTAATGACATGGAGCTGCTGTTTTAGATGAAGCAACTTCTTGCCGTTACCGTTTCATCTCTGTGCATCATTTACCTCCACTGACGTGACCCTGTTGTTTTTGTTTCTCTTCCAGTTGAGAGGGAGGTGGTGCAGAAGAGAACATTCACCAGATGGATGAATCTACATCTAGAGAAGGTCAGTAAAAAAATTAATTTGGATCCTATGAACCTAGTAGATGGAGTTTATAGACTTCAGATGTTCAGATTTTCTTTGTGGTGCACAGTTCAAGCCGTCTTTGCGTAGCCTACTGCAAACAGGAAATGTATACCTCTCTCTCTGCTGAATTATTAATGAAGGAAATTGAAAAAGTAATTTCTTAGTTTTAATTATGCATGAGGTTGAAACATTAACCTAAATTGTAGAAAGAATATTAGGCCTGAGGAAATGTGTTTTGGGGAAGTGTTTTATTTATTTATTTATTTATTTTATTTTTTACAGTTTTTTTTTATTTGGACAAAGTTTTAATTTATAACATAAATATACTTGTTTATAATATAAAATGTAAGAATATAAATGTACATACATATTTTCAGTATATATACTGTTTATGTGTGTGTGTGTTTATATATGCATAATAAATATACACAGTACACATACATATATTATGTGAACAAAAATAGATTTTTATCATACACACACGCAGCTTATTTATCAGTTTGTCAAATAATGTTTTTTTTTTGTGTTTTATTAAATATTTTTAAATATTAGTAAGCATTTACAGTGCTAAAAATATTATTTAATTTTTTTTTAAATATATTATTTGATTTTCTTTTTTTTTGCACTCTGAGACTCTCTCCTTTCCCTTTCACTCTCAGATTTTTCCTCCTCCCTTCATTAGTTACTAGAAATGGCGAGACAGACACAAAACACACATACACACACACATTTGCATGAGGCATTAGTCACTGAATACAACAGTAGGGCGACTCGTTTAAGCCTGCTCTTTTGTTTTCTCTGGCAGCCCTTCGCTGGTCTTCTTGTGTTGTGGACAGCTTATAGATTGTAGTACTGCCATTCTTCAGAGTCTCATAATACTGACTGAAAACACCTTTGTTTTCATACACAATGTCGCTCTATTCTGTGACCCCCAAGTTTGGCTTCTTCTCAAAACTTCGACCCACTATTGGACAGTTACACTTTGTCTGTTCTGTTTTGATGGAAAATTTCACCCTTAACCCTCCAGTTTCCACTGTTGTCCCATCATATCCTTTTTAATCTTCTGGGAAATGTTATTATCGAAGAAGAGTGTTTTTTTTTTCAACACACATACATGTGTTGGCTTGTTTTAAATCACATTCTGTAAATGAAATCACTCAGAATGAAACATGACTGCTCAAGAGTTCCTAGTTTTGTTTTAAGTATCAACTTTTTACTTATATCTCTTAAAAATAAATAGGTTTTGAAATAATATTGAATATTAATATTGAAATCTCTGACTTTCAGGATATTATTATTTGATATTCAGATTTTAAAAAAAAAATATTATTTCATTTTAAAAATCCATAATTTGCATTTTCTCACCTTTCTGTATTTATAGATTATAAAAGTAATATAATCTAATAATATAATCTAGTAATATAATATAATAATTTTAGATTTTGTGCAAATTGCAAGTGTTTTTTGGTGTGCAGTGCAATCCTCGTATGGAGGTGCGGGATCTGTTTCGTGATATCCAGGACGGGAAGATTCTGATGGCTCTACTTGAAGAACTCTCAGGATGTAAACTGGTGAGATTTTCTGAATTTTGTTACTTCATCTGTTCCCATGAATGACTAAGAAAATGCTGACCTTTGACCTTTCAGCTGCATGGCTTTAAGCCATCCTCGCATCGTATTTTTAGGCTCAATAACATCGCCAAGGTATTGACATTTCTGGAAGAAAGAAATGTAAGTATCGTTTTGAAGTCGTGCACACACTCATAAAAAACAAATACAACATCCTAAATGCTTTTCCTGAAAGTGTGATAAATCTGTTTTTGGTTATAGGTGAAATTAGTCAGCATTGATGCAGCAGATGTTGCAGATGGCAATCCATCCATAGTGCTTGGGCTTATCTGGAACATCATCCTGTTTTTCCAGGTAGCGTAGTCTTATTTCCTAAATGTGCGTTTCTTTATTTTTTAAATCATGATTGCATTTAGATTAGACTACATTTAAGTGGTTTTAGTGGGTAAATAGTTAAACAGTAGATTAACTGCCACTCAAGAGTGTTTTCTTTGTGGGTGTAAGTGTGATGAGGTCTTATTTGACCAACAAATGCATATACAGCACCTTTTAAATCTCTTGGGACTACATATGACACAGTTTATTTTCAGATTTCTTTGTATAGACTTTAAGATTCAGTTAGATTAGATTCAACTTTATTGTCATTGGGCAGAGTACAAGTACATAGCCAATGAAATGCAGTTAGCATCCAACCAGAAAGTGCAAAATATATAAATAATATATAAATAAGTATATCTATTATAAATATGTGTATATACATCAAACTATATGGCAACAGTGCAAATATCAGGTAGTATAGTAGAGACCTGCTCAATTAACTGTGAATGTAATGCAAGTTGCAAGGGAAGTATAACAGAAGGTGCATTATACAATCAGGTGCGTACGATTAAACATAGGGTCATATATGTATGAGGCTCATGACCACAGTGCAAATGTCTTCAGGAGGTAGAAAGGTGCAAGGTGATGTGCAAAACACACAAATGTAAGTGTAGTTTTTTGTATCAAAATAGTGTAAAAAAAGTTCAATGTTAAAACTTTTACTGTCACTTTTGATCAGTTATATGCATCCTTGCATAAGAAAAATTATAATGCAAATATTTCATATTTAATGCATTATTTATCATTGTTAATATTAAATAATATACATCTAAATAATAATATATTTGTAATATTTAAAAAAATAATAATAATAATTGTATTTAATGGGATAAATATTTTGGAGTACGTTGGATTGCAATTTAAAAATCATTCCTATGTGGTTTTAAGTGGCTGTGGGAAACAATGAGGTTTAATTGGACCAGTGATTGAATATGCACATTCTGAATCTTTTGGCAATCGCATAATGTTGGTTTAGTGTCCAAATGTGCATAATCTTATCTAGTCTTATCTAGAGACAGTTAAGATAGGACCAAAGAGTTTACATAGCAGCATGATAGGAAATGACACCATGCTGGGTAAATGCTTGTCGTCTACTTGTTCAGTAATGACCTGTTTGTATTACAGATCAAGGAACTCACTGGGAACATTAAGAGTCAGTTCCCTTCCTCCTCCAGTCTGTCATCTATACCCACCAGCTCTGATTCAGACACTTCCCACTCCAGCACGCCTTCAGATGAGAGAAAATCCACCATTGCTCCTAGGGGTCATGGAAGGGTGATTAAAACCCTCCTGCAATGGGTACAGAGACGTACTAGAAAGTAAGAGACATTTTAGTGGCCACTGGGAATTTATTTATTTTTTAATTGGGACAGGCCATATTTAGGACTGGCCATTGACCATACTGTGTTCTTCCAGATATGGAGTTGCTGTGCAGGACTTCGGAAAGAGCTGGACAAGTGGTCTGGCTTTCCTTGCTGTGATTAAGTCCATTGACCCTAGTTTGGTGGATATGAGAAGGGCTCTGCTCCGAACTCCAAGAGAGAATATAGAGGAAGCCTTTAGAACAGCACACTACAGTCTTGGCATCCCAAGACTCCTAGAACCTGAGGGTAAAAATCAAAGTGCTGGTTGATATACCTAGTGGCCCCAACCTGTATTTGTACACTAAAAAATGAATATATGTAATTACATTAGGTATCAAAATCAAGTGCTATCTGCAAACAAATGCTAGAATTGTTAAAAAAAAAAATCTGAAAATTATAAAATGTACATTTAATATTGATATTAAATTAGTTAAAATACGTTTAAATAACTCTTGGTTATTTCTATATAACTCTTGTTGTCTGTCACCTAAGCTCTGCATTGTGTACAGCAAATATTGTCATTCTCATGATAAAGTGATTTGGATAAAAGTTTCTTCTAAATTATTACATTTAAATGTTAAATTAATAGCACTTTTGTTGTTATGTCTTGTAAAGCAAAATATATATACAATATTCAAGTAAGGATGAGTCCAAATACCTTTTGGTGCCACTCTATTACGTATTTAACAAAATGTGTGTCAGCTACCTTCCATTTGCTATAGCTTTGATTTGTTTTACACTTGCACATTTTAACTAAAATTGATGTGATGTAACTCCTCAGATGTGATGTTGAATCCCCCCGATGAACAGTCCATAATGACCTATGTGTCCCAGTTTTTGGAGCACTTTCCTGGAATTGAGGAGGTAGGAACAGTTCATCAAATTACAGCATCACATTAATATAGCACAAGTCTTGTACGTCTTTACTAAATGGACTTTGTTTTTTACAGGACGACACGTCAGATATTCTGGAGCGAAACAAAGCTGGTATTCGCATGAATGAACCTCCTGTTCGGAACGGAGTACAGAGGAAACGGGAGTATTATACGGTCAAGAAAGATGTGGTTCAGCCACCACCCAAGATCTTCATCTCCTCAGTGTCTGAAGATTGTGAGCAGATGACCTACCCAGTACTTCCACAGACACATGAGGACCAACCTCGGACGAGTGAAGGGTCGTCGGTGGGTTCAAGTCCCAGTCCTGCAATTGAAAAGCCCCTCTTAGACTTGAACACAGAAATGTCCACCACTAGCTCTCCACAACCTTCATTCTCGGATTCTGCTGTGAGCTCGCCCGACTCGTGGAGCGAGGTACTTAGCGAGACTACTAACTCTCACGGAATCAGTGAGGATCCGATGAGCAAGAGTAGTACTGCTGGTACTGTCGAAGTGACCTCAGATTTAGGGTCACCATTTTCACCAGAGTGCATTCCGGAGAATCATTTAGACCGTGAGCTTTTCATAGACGAGGGCAACTATTCCCTCGGCTCCATGGATAGTTTACATGCCAAATCCACTGTGCCGTCTGAGGAGGACGATGCTTACAAATACATCTTAGATCTGAAAGAAGAACAATCTGCTAATGATTTGTCCAGCAACGACATTAGGAATAAATCAGAATGTTTAGAACAAACCGAAACCAATCCTTTGGAACACCAGGAAGAAGTCAAGCCATCATCTGGTTTGGAAAGTGACTCTGGATACTTTCAGGATAATAAGGAACTCATGACAGCTCAACCTGAAGATGAGAGTCTGCTCTCTTCCACCATCAGTGAAGAAGTAGAGTTAGAGGAATCTGAAGCTTTTCAGGACAATGTTGAGTCTTCCAATACAGAAGCCATGCAGATGCACACTCTTGAATTGACGGATGGACCCGAGGAGAAGCCTTTCACATTTGAGGATGAGAGTGAGCCTGAATGTCCAGTTCTGAAGTACGAGAGGGTTTCTATATCAGGAAGTGAGGAGGATATCAAACTGTGTGTTGATCTGGCTAAAGAACCGATAGAGGAACAAGGCAGAAACCTTTCAAATGGTCAATCTGAAACCAACGAGAACAGTGACCTCCGTGATGGTGAACAAGAAGCTGTCTTGGAAAGTGAGGTGAAGGATGTGGTGTTTGAGGAGCATATCTCAGAAGAACCTATCTCAGATAGAAGCCATACAGAAGTTGAGGTTCCTGATGAAGATCAAGTTTGTTATATGTGTGGAGGTCCCGTGGCAAAAAGCTCAGCTGAATCAGGCGAACAGGGTGACTGTCTGTCCCATTTAAACTCAACCGAGAATGACTGCAATTCAGACTCGAGACATTTCAGTGAGTCAGAAGCAGGTGGAAACTTTGAGGACGATCCAAGGGAAAAGAACAATGCAATAAACGGAACTGTAAGTGATCTCAAGAATGAGCCAAGTGAGAGTGAAGGAATTCATGAAGATCTGCTTATTTTAGGTAAGAGCGGCTCGGAAACTGGGTCAGAAGGCATAAGGAGGACAGAGTTTTCCCACAATACAAACGGTGAAAGCCAAGCTCAGGTTCCAAACAATACGGAGCCTGGAGGGGCCAAGGATAACAGACCTGTATCAGCCGTGGACTCCCACTATGACGCTCTGAATTCAGTCACTGAGGAGCCTCTTTCTGACACCAGCGTCCATGATGGAGAAAACAACTCTACACCGTCCCAAAGCCCGCACAGACAGCGTCCAGAAGTGTCCAGCGCTGAACTACCGATTGAAGAGGAGACCACCTTTGAGGACTCCAAGTTTATTATCGATGTCCGTGGGTACCCCGAAAGACGTCCTGCAGAACTACGCCTGTCCCTCAGCATGACTCCGCTTCAGCCGGCACCTCCTAAGCGCTCACTTACTGAATCGGATACAGACACCGAAGACACTTCAGAGGACCACAGCAAGGGATTTAAGTCGAGAAAGGTTATTTTTCATTCTCCTTTTCCTGCCCTAGAAAACAAGGCAGTTTAATGCACGGACTGACCTACAAATAGAAGCAGAGGTATCAGCATATGAGTTCTTGCAGGTTCACAACCTCCTTTTCCAAATGTAGTTCACTTCAGCGCATTACTCAGAGAAATCTTTTCCTTTACTTAACTGTTACAGTTGCTATCAAGTCCTTTGAGTATAGCCCAAATATTCAGAGCCAAAAGTACTCATACTGTATTCATTTTCCTCTTTGGCATGCTTTCTGTTTCTGACTGAAGATTGATAGTTGAGACAAATTCATTTGGTAACACATTAGTACAGAGATCACTTCCAACTATTACATAGTTGCTTATTCGAATGCCTATTATTAACATATTGGTTGTTTATTTGTACTTACAAAACACATATTCTGCATGACCATACATCCCTAATCCTACTCAATACCTTGACAACTGCCTTACCAACTATTAACAAGCAGCAAATTAGTTTATTGAAGCAAAAGTCGTAATTAATAGTCATTAATTGCAAGTACTGGACCTTAAAATAAAGTGTGACTGTTCAATTCCCTCACATAACGAATATGTGGATCAGCTCTCTGTAGAGTTGGGTTCAGTTGCAGTGTCAAGCAAATCTCTCTACTTCTCTCTACTTTGTCTCCAGTTCGCTTTTTAATAAGATTGGAAAATAGCCAAAATAAAAAAAATTATAGTGGTTGAGATTCTGATATATAATTCACATTGAAAATGTATAATCAGTCATTGGTATAAACAGTATATATTTATTTCATAGTTCATCTAAAATGTCACTCTCTCTGTATATGCTACTGTTAAAAAGACTACGATTTTGAAGTGTTTTTGATTTTTTTTTTATTAAGTGCTGTCAAACGATTAATAGCTATTAATTGCATCCAAAAGTTTTTGTTTTTTGTTTCGATATTTTGGATGTGATACTGTAAATACTGTAAAACAATGATATATGGTGAAATATTGTTACAATTTTAAATAATTCTGTTCTATTTTAATATATTTTAAAATACAATTACAATATTTTAGTCTTCAGTGTCACATGATCTTTCAGCTATCATTTTATATGCTGATTTGGTGTTAAGGAAACTGATTAATATTTTTATGGAATTATATAATTATATTATATGGAGTTTTGTGAAAAAAATAAAAAAGGAAAATATTTATTTGAAATATATATCTGTGACATTATAAATATCTCACTGTCTATTTTGATCAATTTAATGTGTCCTTGCTAGGTAAAATATCAATTATTTAGGTTTTTAGTACTTGATCAAGTTCCTGAAATACTACAGTACATGCAGAGACAGTCAGTTGATAATATTACTAAAGTGGAAATCTATCTATCTTAGGCCTGTATTCTGGATATTGAAGTTCACTCTATTCTACATGTGTCCATCTAGGATAGAACGGGATCCATGCATATCCAGGAGCAAAGCCCGTTTGACAGACACCCGGGCGAATGGGGTGCGGTGGAGCCCATTTCGCCCACTGAGGACTGTGAGCTCATTAAGACAGATGACGACCTGACCAGTGCTGCTGCCAGAGAAAACACTGGGGCTCTGAGGTACAGCTCTATTAATAGAGTCTGCTACAGATACTCGGCCCGTGCCACAGTGGAGCATTCTGTTTTCTGAAGGATGTGACCTCATAAGCCTCTTAGATCCATTGCAAATTGCCTTAAATGTTTAGTTTTGAAAACTTTGGTGGTTGGTGAACAGGTCATATCCATTTTAGATGAATGATGCAAACGTTTTAATCTCTCAGCATGCTGTTTTAATGTAAAAAAAAAAAAAAAATGCATGTTTTCAATTACAGCTGATTGAAGTCATGAAATTTACTCTGCTTTTGGCCGGGATTCAATCGGTCATGAATAAATTAGCTTAATTGTAACTTAGCTCCATATATGGTTTCTTAAAGTTCAGTGAGGCATATGAAACATGCTTTATCTGCCACAACAAATTTGTCATTCTCTTAAAAGGGAAGGAGCTGTGACGGATGCAAGCCCACCTTTGACTGCTATACACTTGAGAAAGGTCACCGCCATCACTGAATCAAAGGTTTGTTAATGCAAAAGGTATTATTAGTGACGATAAAATGCATAGAGTTTAAAGGATCCAAGCTGTATCTAGGGACAAGAGTATTATAGAGACTCCTGAGTGGACTCTTTTGACCTGCCTGTAAAAAAGACCCAGAAAACACTACATTACCACATAGCAATCCACTAAACAATAGATTATTGCACATAATCAGGGTCATCTCTATAGTGTTGCTGTTTGTACCCCCCAATTTTACAGACTTGTTAATGATATTGATGTCATGTTTTTTTTCGTTTTGTTTTAGAAGAGGTGTATATTTGTTAAATTGAATAAAAGATGCAGTACAGGCACATATAATATTACACAATTTATTTATTTTTTTGCTTTCAATTGCTTTTCAGTCCAAAAAAAAACTAATTATAGTTTCCACAAAATATTTTCAACATGGATAATAAAGTTTCCTGATGAAGGTCACACAACCGAAACGTGTGTGCAAGCTGACAGCCTTTTTTCTGGTATTATATTAATGCACTATATTAATTGACATGTTCTTTGAGTGACATCTCTTGTTTTCTTTTTACTAGGGACAAAATGGGAAGGCATTAGACCGCAGTAAAGTGGACAGTACCTACATAAATAAAAGGTACCTAAAACTCTATATTCATACTGAATATCTTCAAGATGGTTTTAGATAAACCTAATCTTTTTTATTAGGGTTTGTTATTAAGTTAAAAAAAATGCTGTTATGCAATACAAAGACTTGTTTGTATCTGTGATTCAGCCTGTGGTGTGGTATTATTGTTATTATCTTGTCTTACAGAAACAGTTCATCCCAATTTCCACCCTTATGTCATGCAATGTAGCAATTGTAGTTTTAAATGACTCAGTGCATTTAAAACCTGTTCGGGCAAACACTTCCATCCCTGTTTTATTAGACCTCATATCAGTAAAACAGGAGTGTTAGTATTAGTTCAGACTGGGTGTCGTCTTTCTACCCGTGATAGGAGTGTGTTTGTGGGTGTGGCATAGGTTGCGTTTATGCCCCTAAGGTAGTTTTAATGCTTTATGTTGTCAATGGCAGTCCTGCAGTGATGTAATTGAGTAAACTAGGAAATCTAGGAAAGTAGGAAGCACAATGTATTGAGACACACCCATGCTTGCCTGAAACTGTTTCTGCAAAGTCATTTTACATCACAAGATGCTTTCTTTTACTTTCATTTTGACTTCAGTGTTGCCATTTATTAATGAAAACACAGTGCATGATGATTCATCGATATTTTTGGATTGTTTTCTTGGAACAGAAACACTGTACATTTTAAATGTGTATATCTGCTATAGATTTAGTCAATTATATGAGGGTACTAGCATATAAATTAAGCCCAAAGCTAACATACACATACTAAATGGCAAAAAAACTAGTTTTGATGTAATTTAAAGGTATAGTCACCAAAAAAATGCTTAACATTTGAAATCTAGAGAAATGTACAGATTTGGAGAAATTTAGCATTATATGCTCACCAGTGGACCCCTCTGCAGTGAATAGGTGGAGAATTGTGATGTTTTTATTATCTGTTTGGACTCTTGGATTCTTGCGGCACCCATTCACACATGTTGGTGTGCAATGATGGTACATTTCTCCAAATCTGTCTGATAAAGAAACAAACTCTTGGATTACTTTTTGGGATATTGTATTTAAAGCAACAGGGTGTACTTTTATTCTGCTTGGTATACAGAAAAACATTTTTTGGCTTAAATCTGGTGCACTTTTTTTGTTTCTTTGCAGCTCGACGATCAAGACTCCTGCAAGTCCAGAAAGCACATATGACACAACCTTGTCCGACCTTGTCTGCATCATTTTGGCAGCTTGGCTGTTTGTGTACTGCCTTCTTGTCCTGCCTCAGATTGACTTAAGGACGCTTCCTAAACTCTTTTTTAACACAGATGAATGACTGCAATATTAACACACAAGATAATTAAAGCTCAACTCTGATCATGTCCTTCTAGTAAAGGAATAGTTCACCCAAAAATGTAAGTATAGACACCCTGATAAAGATTTTCTTTTGTATTCAGTGAAACATGAGGGTGAATAAATGATGACCGAATTTCTTGCTTGAGTGAACTATCCCTTTAACATGAACCAGGAAAATTGACCATATTGATCAGCTTAGTTGCCTCCATTTTTCCTTTCACATCTGCACATAAAGAAAAAGTGTTTTTTTCTCTCTTGGTTGGAGGGTTTTTTTCAGTCAGCTTTTAACTGGGTAATGTTTTGATAAGTGCACATGCATCAAAATTACATAGGATTATTTATAAAGCTTCTGAAGAATACGCTTTTTGGCCTTTTGTTTGTATGAAGAAAATGCATCTGTAAGACTATGTTTGTATAAAGTAAGTGAAGGTTTTTGCTATGCTTTAAAGCTATTATGCTATGAGATTTTGAATGTATCCTTTTTTTTAAAAGCGATCACATTAGAAACACCCCTTTTATGTTTTGCATTATATAATAAAAATGAAGGTTTTTCAGCAAAAAAAACCTTGCTTAGATTATATTCTGCTTACATTTTTGATATGAAAAGGCCAGGGTATTATGGTATAGATATATATTAAGAAATACTGTATAGGGCTCTCTAAACTTAGAGACACTTTTATGACATCAACAGCACTTTTTTACAAACACGAGAGGAAAACTGCCAAAGATTCAGTTAAAGATACTGAAAACTATCCCCAACACAGTGAACAAATGATTAAATTGCCTGTTATTTAATTAATAATAAATCCCGCACTTACAGTCGAACACATTATTTGTCATTTTACACATTTATAAAGGCAATATATTGACTGAATTGATGATATTTTGGACACTGAAGGTGTTAGTGATGGTTTTTAGGTCTCTGGGCTGATATAAATCTCAAAACCGAAGGATTTACTTTGAGCCTGTGTGGCCTGTAATATGTTGTAAAAAGTTTTTTCTTATATTTTCCTAAATTGTGAGCGGAAATATTTACAGTACAGAATAGGCACACTGGCTGCTGAGTGCTAGTTGCATGATCATAGCAAATTAAACTGATCTCTGGCCAAAACCAGAATGTTAAAATGTTAATGCATCCTCATAAATTTACAAGCCTACAAAATATGTCCAAAATTGCAAACAAGCCAAACTTTCTGCATGAGAATGTGTATGGGAAGTAACTTGTGTCTTTAACATTTTTTTTTAAAGTCAACAGGTGAATCCATGTCCTGCTTTTGTAATGAGAATTGTTACATTTTCATGTTTAAATGCACTGGAGTGCAATAAATGATAAATCCTTTGGATGCCATGTCTGGTGTGTGCTTCATCATTTTAACTCATAAAAGGCAAGAATGAAATCTTACATTTAGCGTTTAGACTACTTTAGGTTGAGTGTTTATTATTTTTCATTAAACCCAAGTCAACAAATCATTATTTAAATAATTATATATATATAGTTACCTAGTAAATCCAAAACATAACAGTTTGCATTAAAATAGAAATCTTTCAGCACGTTTACTAAAGTATCGTTAAAGGAAATATCGCACGCATGGTTAGGCCTAATATCATATTAACCCCAAAAAATGCTTATAATTATGAAATGCTGGAAAGGTGATCCGGGAGTGTGTTAATCTCCCCTAGTTCCCAGAAAATCTTTATTTGCTGACTAGCGCCATCTGCTGGTCGACTCAAACATCTGCGTTAGTTTATATCGGTCCACGTCGAGCTACAGTAATCAGGCTGTCAGCACACCTCAGTGAGTTATATGTGGAAACAACCACATAAACCTGCTGGCTAAGTACAGAGAGATTAATTCGCCATACTTCACGTATATCTTAAATCAATATGAAGTGACGACACAGCTTAAAGTTGGTCGCCTCACAGACACAACAGCTGTGAGCAGGTGATGCAATTAGTCTAAATTTAGTTGAGAATTCCACTGTTGTCTTCAGACAGCCATGCCTTTGTGTCATCTGATGCGCTTTTACTGGCATGATCCAACCAAATGTTGTCCAAACTCCCTTTAATCCCACAAAATCGGGTAAGTGCTGCAAATTCAATCCGTCGAGGCTCAGGGTCTGTTATGGCTGCTTGTGGCACTTTCCAGGAATAGGGCACGATTTGTTGTCCCATTTATTTTAAAGCGTTAGAGGCACAAATGCCATGTTTTTGAACGCTAGATAAATTATCATCAAATACGAAATTAACTGAGCATGGCGCACAACTTTAAATTGGGCGTTTTGGCCTGTGTCAGAGACTATTATGGCATTATATGTCACGTTTTTGGCATAATTAATGTACAGATAATTCTAGTAAAATATTTAATATTAAATTCTTTATTGAAATAACATTTGACCATTTATTCTATAATTAAACTTTTATACAAATATTGTTTGTTTTTTTTAATCTGTTTTTATATTTGTATTTATTTTTAGACTATCAGTGTCACACCAAAATATATGACATCCTTTTAGCATCATCAGCATTTGTACATTGCGATTTTAGTTACGGTACTGAAATACAGATTTGCTTCAGTTCTCCAGAATACTTCTCATCCGAGGTGTCTGTTTGCCAATTTACCAAATATGTAGCAATAGCAATGTTCTTGGGATACAACAACATTCAGTTCATTCCAGCTAATGCAAAAACTCAGCGGGAAATGTATTGGTTATTCCTTTTTAATAGTGTTTTTGTAGACTGTGGCAAGTAAAAAAAAAAAATAATATAAAAAAGAAACACACCCACGACCAGTCTGTTTTCTGAAGCTTATTTACTTACACCGATAAAAAAAAATGAATTGTACTGTTTACATCTTTGCATCGTATTTGCACAAGCCTCTATCATTGCACAAGGTCAGCAGCACTATAGTAATGTTTAAAAGGCAGACGAGCATGTAATAATCATATATTTTAATTTATTAAAAGGGAGTGGGGCAGGGACTGTATTTATTTGGCACAGCTAAATAGCAGCAGTGTAAAACCAGAAAACTGTGGAAATTCATGAGCTCACCTGTCTGATGTAATACTGTGACACAAAAGCACTGGTAAGCAATAAGGACAGATGGAAAATGACCTCTGCATATGAGTGTGCCCTCATGAGTCAAAGCAGCAGCATTGCAAAGAGAGATTCCTAAATAACATGAAGAGGTTCGAGCAGAGATATCTGGATATAAAATACACAGACATTGCCATTCAAAAGGTTGGGGTTTGTAAGAGGTTTTTTCCTTATGCTCATGAAGGCTGCATCTATTGGATGAGTAATATTGTAAAATGATTTCAATTTAAAATGTTTTTTATACATATAGCTTAAAATTTAATTCTGTGATTGCAAAGCTGCGTTTTAAGCATTATTACTCTTCAATGTTACATGGTAGTTCAGAAATCATTGTAATATTATGATTGGGTGCTTAAGAAACGTATTATCAACTGGATTACATTTTTAGAATCCTTTTGATTAGAGAAAGAATATTTATTTAAAATATTAGGTAACACTTCAGAATAGGGGGTCAGAATAATGCATTAGTTAAGCATTAATTAATAGTTAATTTGTTCACAATTAAGCATTAGTTGAGCAAAAACACACTAGTAATTAATGATTAACTTAACATTTTAATCATTAATTAGACCCCCTATTCTGAAGTGTTACCAAATATTATTTTTCTAAAAACTTAAGTCTCTACTGTCATTTTGATGAGAAAAAAAAAACGTACTGACCCCAAACTTTTAAACTGTAGTGTACAGTTTGCATTCGTGCAGGCGAATATTACCATTTACATGTGTATATTTATTTTTTTAAAAACCTGATAAATCCATAAGACTATTATATCACTACTCAGACATCTGAGAAAATATTTCTCTTCATAACACCATACACATACTGGCTAAAATATGACGAAATTAAAGCTTAAAAATGACTCATTCAAGTTTTTTTGGTAAGTAATCTAACTTTAAGTCAATAAGTATTATTGTAATTATGTGAATCTTACGGCATACCCAAAGTTATCTGGCTACAGAGCGATGCATGACGTCACTCTAGCAAATCAAGCGGTAATTTAGGCATTTTATCTGGGCAGTAGAGAACTGTAATCTGTAGAAGGAAGTGTGACTACTAAACTACAGGTTTATTAAAGTGCAGGGAAATCAAGTGCATATGTTGTTTTTGTGTTGTTCAGAAAGACAAGCTTGCTGAAGTTGCTCTGATGGTCTTGGCATCATATGACAGGTCCGTGGGTTAAATAACCTCTGAAGCATGGGGAAAAACATTAACAGTTTGTATACCAATTGTATAACAAGTTTCAAATTTGAATTCAATAGAATAAAATGCATATAATATAAAACAGGTGGGATGAATTTATTGGTATACTATGCCAAGTATTGATTTTTTTTTTTCTAACAGTTTTTACTTTATATATTATTTTTAATAAAAAAAAAAAAAATTTAATCAAATTGAAGTTGCATAATATTAACTTGTTAAGTTAGATTTAAAAGCAGATGCATTAGATCACATACCGGTTTGCTGATGGGCTTGTATCTCATCCAGGCCAGAAAGACTGCGGAAGGACCGTCGCTCCTTGAAGGCCACAGTAGGAAGCATATCCTCTTCGTCCCTCAGCTCCAGTTTTGGCATTTTTCCTGGACCTGGTAGCCTGATTAAAGACTTCACGTTCTCACAAGGCAAGTTGTCCTTTACTGATGCAGTTTTCTAAAGAGGGCAAAAAGTAAGCAGGGCCTCAAGATGTGGCATAAACAAAGCTCCTGCCAGTGTGATAGTCTTACCTTGTTATCAGATTCTGTCTTTCTTGTTCTTTTCATGATTTCTTCCAGACGCTGATTTGGGAAAAATTAGGAACACAATATACACTAGGGTCATTAACATTTTCAGTGTTTTTGAAAAAAGCCTCTCATCCTCAACAAAGCTGCATTTTTTTTGATCAAAATATAGTAAAATCAGTGTGATTGAAATATTATTGCAATTTAAAATGACTTTTTTCTATTTAATATTTTTTACGTTTTATTAATTCTTGTGATGGCAAAGCTGAACTGTCACATGAACCTTTAGATGTTGAAAATTGGTAAATACCTTTGCGGAAATGATGATAGATTGGTTTGATTTAATAAAACTTCAAACTTCAAAACTTCACTTTGTAATATTTTGTAACATTATAAACATAATGTTATAAATCATATTATATTACTGTAATTTCCGATCAATTTAATACGCCTTTGCTGAATGAATTCATGTATTCATTTTTTCAGAGAATTTTTTTTATACTGACCCCAAAGCTTTGAAACGCAATATTCAAAATGTAAATGATCTTCTCATTTTATGGATGAAATTTCGCAGTTAGCTCAACTGCTATCTGTTACGGAGTACCTTTTTCCTTTCTTGGCGGTCGGCCTCTTCTTTCTGGAAACGAGACTCTCTTTCCAGTCTCTGCTGCTCTGCCAGCACCCTCTGACGAGCCTCTTGCTCTCTCTGTGAATACATTATAGAGATTAAAGGATTGTTTTTATTATTTCCAATGATCCATTTAATATGATCCTAGACTTATTTTAGGGGAAAAAAACTAATGTTCAGAAGCCAAAAAACTTTATAAGCTTACCTGCTGCTGAAGCCTGTTTTCTTCCTCTTTCTGTCTGCGAGCGCTCTCTTCTTCAGCCTTAAGTCGCTCTTCTTCTTCTCTCTTTCTCTTCTCCTCCTCCAGTCTCAGGGCCTCTGCTTCCTGTATGGCTCGCTCTGCAGCTCTTCGACGGACCAGTTCCTCTCTGCTCTTTCTGCACAGATGAGCCGCAAAAGCTCAGTTAGGTTCCTGATGCGTTTTAAGAATCATAACGAGTTGTCCAGATAATTCAGCAAAGAACAACTTAACTTGCGGCATTTTCTTTTTACAAATACAATTTAGCATGATGAGTTGTAAAGTACTAGACACAAAGAGGTCTTAAAAGGATGATACACAATACAAAGGATACAAACACCTTTCTATCTCCTCCTTCAGTCTGCGCTCCTCTTCCTCCTTCTCTCTCTGGAGTCGGGCTAGTCTTCTTTTCTCAGTCAGGAGCCGAGTGGCTTCTTCAGGGTCTGTAGTCCAAGCAGCTGCTCTGACTTGTGCTGCGTCACCAATCTGACTTGGTCCTGAAAGTGAAAAAATAGATGGATAACAAATAATAATGTATAAAATAAACATACATATATAAAATGCACTTCTTTTTAAAATTTTATTCATGAAAAAAGTACTGCCGTTTCCAACTGTTGCCAAAATTGATGATTCTAATAATAAATCAGCATGATTTAGAATTAAAATGTTTTCTGAAGGATCATGTGACACTTTAGACTGGAGTAATGACTGATAGATATTCAGCTTTGCATTACAGAAATAAATTATATTTTAAAGTATGTAAAATTAGAAAGCCATTAATTTTAAATTGTAATATTATTTCACAATATTACACACACTCTAACAGTCAAAACTTTGGGAACAGAAAGATTTTTTAGATTTATATTTTTTATATTGGTTTTTTATGCTTATCAAGGCTAACTGAATTGTTTATTATGAATTGTATATTATATTAATTAAATTACATGTATTAAATGAAATATATAAAGTATATATAGAAAAAAGAGAAAATTTTAAATGTATATTAAAAATAATATATATATATATATATATACACACATACACACATTATTTTGTGATGCTAAATTTGGGGGAAAGTACTCTGTTTGTATTATTTCATAGTTTTGTTGAGCCATTTTTAGCAAAAAGGTTTTTAAACTGAATTATTAACACATGAGAATTATTGTAGAATGTGTTTCACAAACCATTAGGAATCTGAGAGCCTGCTGGTGGATTCAGAGGCCCATTTGTAACTGGACTGGACTGGAGTTGGATATCTTGCAGACATTGTTGAGCAAGCGTTTCTTCAGACTCTAGGTCCTCCTCTTCTGGCAGCGGAGGCAAGCTGTCTTGTTTAAGCGTGGATTGTCTGATATGTGATCTGTTCTGCAGCCTTGGAAACAATGTCGAGAAAATAGATCATAATGACCTACAGTAGAGTTTTGTTATTTTGAGAGTGTGAGGAAATTTAAGTTTAGTTTTATTCACAAATCTGTACTACATCTCTGTCGCCATCTGTGGTTGATATGTTGCATTGCAAGTTACTGCTGGAGTTGTTTTGTTTTGCCATTGCTTTTCTAAATGACGTGCAATGATATAAACCTGAAAATTACTGCCATTCAATGCAGCTTTGGTATTGGTTCTCCTAAACAGCAGTGATATAACATGAAAAGACTTCTGCTTGAGGAAAAGAGATTGTGCTGTACTATGTACCATGATGTTGAGAGGACATTATTCTCTGGTGGGTTTGTGTCCTGTTTGGGCTTGATTGCATTTGTTGTTGTTTGTAGCTGTGGCTTTTTCAAGTCCAGTCCCTCATAATTGCCTTTTGCCACCTGGAATTTGTTTTGTTAAAACCAAATGCAGTATGTCATGAGACAATGAAGCATGTATTATTATATTTAAACAAATGGTTTAAAAATGAACATGAACGCTCACCAGCTCTCTGTTGGTGGTTCTGCGGATGGTGACGTTTGGACTTGAGCTTGCAGGCCTGTTTGGCACTTTCCCACAATGCACCTGGGGCTTTCGTGTGGTGCTTGAGTTCATGGTATGACATGAAGCTGAACGACGACAGATATGAACAACTGAATGGTGTTTTTTTTTTTTTTAATGAGGTGATTTAATGAGGATGAATGAGTACGGAGAAATACAGTAGGTTTAAGCAATGAGCATGAGAAGGAGGAAACAGGAAGACGATAATTATTACATTCAGCTCCAAAGTTGTGATTTTCTTGCAATTTGTGAATTCCTCAGTCTAAAGTGATACCTGTGTCTCGTGACAGACACACAGCGCTCCTGCTTCTGGCTAGATAAGAGACGGTAGGAGTTTGAAGACGACGGACAAGGTCAATCTCCCATTGACTAAGAGAGCGGCGTTTAGCTAGAGGAGAGCAGAAAGCAGAGCGGCTAACAGAAAGTGATCAGAAAGGAAGTTGGGAAAATAGATGCAAGGCTAGAAGAGAGATATAGTGGCTTTTTTGTGTGTGTGTGTGTCATGCATTGAAATATTCACCAATATTCTTTTCGTTCTTGGTGACCCTTCGTGAGCAGTGGGCAGGTTTCTGTTTGGCTTTTTGACTTTTCTCCATGGTCTTCCGCACCACAGACTCATAACGCTCCTAAAACACGGGATGAAAACACTCCCATCATCCCATGATCCATATGTTTTTAATCATGGTTGTAAAATCTCCACAGCAATTTTTCATCATAGTTGCTGCAGACAGTGCTAGTGTTTATGAAACCCGCACAAACAGATGGTATACTAAAATCTGGACATGTTTGACTAAATTCGTTTCCCATGATTCTGTAAAGTTTGTGATCTTAAGGTTTATGCTTTAAACTAGTTAGTTTAGTTTGTGTGTGTGTGTATGTATGTGTATACTGTGAGTGTTTGTGTGTGTGTGTTTTATTACGTTTTATTATATTGCTATACCAGTATTTGGAGGTGAATCATTTTGTAATGTAAGTAATTCCTGAATAAAAATGAAACATTTAATTGCAATTACAAATTCAAATCAATTAATTTATCAAACAAAGTATAAAATATTTATGTGTGTGTAAAATATATGTAATTATTTAAATATAATTTTATTCTAATTTTATTCAATATTTTCTACAATTTTTGAGGTTGACTAAATTAGTCTGTATTGTCTTGTCTTTGGTAGTTTTTGTAAAATAATTTTTTTTTCGGACCAAGTACACTTGAATTCATGTTCAAAAATACAATCCTATCCTATCCTTTGACCCTTTTTTATAATGTCCAAACTGTTGACTGGAAGCATATTTAAGCTTTGCAAACAAAATCTCTTCCACCAAACACGATCACTATTTTTCTCATGCACAAACTCACTTTTTCTTCTTTGAGTCTCTGTTTGCGCTTCTCCTCCACTGCCATCCTCCTCCTTTCCTCCCTTTGTCGCTGCTCCTCCAATTTCTTCCTTCGCTCCTCGAGGTGTTTCTCGTAGAACTGCTTGGCCCGCTCTTCCCTCGCCAGCCATCCACGTTCACGCAGGGCTACAGTACAGGTACAATCAAAAAAAACTTAATAAAGCTTTCCGTTTGTTCTTCAATTGGTAATGATATTACATGTTCCAAGTAAGAAAATTACCCAGCTGTTTTTGGCACGCCTCTCTGCGTTCCCGGGCCAATCGCAGTCTCTCGTCCACTTTCAGAGCATTTGAGTCTAAATTACAAATAATCAATCAATCAATAATCTGCATGTAACAATTTTACATGCAGCATATAATATAATAAATCCTACTGTGTTGGAATGAGTGAAAACATATAAGCAGCTGGGAAGATTCAGCTCTAAAGAGTGAATCATTATTGATATTGTATCCATGGCAGCAGTATCAGGCAGATAAAAGGCTTTGAGAACGAAAAATGCAAATTAAATCGATGGATAAATATTAGCTATTTCAGACCTGTATTATTTCCATTTCGTTTGCTGTTGTTAATCTGTGCTGATTTAATATTCGGTGGAGCACATGCTTTTCGTTTTTGCTCCAGGGCTGTGGGTTTCACGTCAGATCTGGAGTCTGAAAAAAGAGAGGCTGTTTATTTAGTGCTCAGAAAAAAAGCAGATAAATGAACACCAAACATGAAAGTCCTATTATTTTTTAGTCTTTAAACTTTCTGCTGAAATTGACTAAACTCTACAACCCAGTTTGAAAAGCAGACAGGCAGGTTAGAAGGTCAGGGTGTGATGATTTACAACGTTACGACAGTGAGTAATGCATAGCGTAGTGGAAGCCTTCGTGATTGATCTCTTTGTCAGTAAACATTCTTGAAATAAGCGCACAAGGATGTTACCTCAAACCTTTGAGTGACGCATGCAACAGTTTCATCAGTTTCATTGTTATTCAGACTAGTACCAATCCCATTGTCTCAAGGGAGTTTCCCCCTTGAAATTAATACTTTTACTCAAAGATGCATCAAATTGATAAAAAAAAACAAAAACAGTGAAGACATTGACATTGTTGCAAAAGATTTCAAAATAAATGCTTTTCTCTTGAACTGTCTATTTATCAAAGGATCCTGAAAGAAATGCATCATGGTTTCCACAAAAATATTAAGCAGAAAAACAGTTTTTATCATTTATAAGAAGAAGAAATGTTTATTGCCATCACAGAAATAAATGTAAGAATAAAAAAAAAACTAATAATAAGATAATAATAATAATAATAATAAAAAAATAATATTTAAAAAAAGTTTCATTAAAATGTAAAAAGCTATCCTAATTTTGAATACTTTTTTAATTTGAAAAATTATTGTTTTTATGGTGTTTCTTTTTATTAAATAATTTTAGCTTTGCAATTAAATAATCTATCTAATGAATATACCTTTAACCATTTTAGCCACATGCAGAAAATCTAAGTATTATATTAACAGTTCGCACTTTATACAATTAACATCTCAGTTTCATAAGGCAGCAAAACCTAAAAGGTGTACTTTATAAGCATGCAACGTTACTTAACCCAGAATTAATACCCTTGGGTTAAGAAAAGATGATAATTTAGCATGTAGTGCACTCTAATAAACTTAACCAAGTAATGTATTTCACCAAATACAGGCTTGGCTTCCCATACTATGCAAACGTTCTCAGTGTCTTTAAAAACACCTCTGTAAACAAAAGTTGAGTGCCAAGAGGCAGATATAAAGAAGAACATGAGGCCTGTCTCATGCCAGTTTTGACTTTGTCCTCTGAACCATGACAGCCCAAGGCCTGTACACTATTACAAAGGCAACATTTGTTTTACTCTAGCTGAGTAGAACAACAAATTCAGCGCCTGACTATAGACTACGTGGCGAAGCTGAAGTCTTAAGACGAACTTTACACTACAGATCACCACAACAATGCTATCGAGGGGTGAAGCGTAGAGCATGACGGATGCAGAACCTATCAGAACTGCCGAATTTGCATGCATATTTCAGTCACTTGAACTAAGAAAATTGAAGCAGATGAGTTTGACATCAGGGGGCGTTACATAACAGACGTCTATTGTGTGATGCGAGACCCTTATAAACACATTTAGCACAGCTAGCATCATCACACACATACATAACCCATTCCTAATACGTCACTATCTGAACTAACCATGCAGAAATGCGTTGCTATTTAGCATATAGAGTCAAATGGGAATATCTAACAGCTTCAAGCCAACTAAAAGAACCAGTATCTGTTTATATGCAGTATTTTATGATGCAGAGTTTGTTTGTAGACACTGTATGTGTGAATAGAATAGTCATATTTATCGTCTGCATCTCACCAACCTCTCTGCTTCCTCGCAGTGTCGCACATCTTCATCCGACCCCTCTCTGAGATCGCAGAGAGACCCAGCTCTGTCTTCCTCCACTCCCGTTCCTGCTCTGCCAGGCTCAGATGAGCTGGCATCTTACAGTGAGTGTGAGTGTGTGTCCGACTAATGCATGTAGAGCATCTGTGTCCTCTGTGCACAAGTCTTCCACTCCAGCCAACGGCTCATCAGTGCATCTCTAGCAGGGAATAGACTGGCTGAGAGAGAGAGGCAGAGGAGTGTGAGACAGAAATTCTTCCTGAGGGAAACTGTGTGAGCAGCTGATTTGCTCTCGTCTGGGCTGTGTCCAGCACACGTGCACGGCAAGCAAAATCAGTATATTACAGAGGGCACATGTGCCATGCTCTCACAAAAGAAACCCACCCAGCTGGAAGCAGCTGTGTTTATTGGAGGCGTGTTTCCCTTTAAGAATCCGTAGCATGCATCGCATTGGCCGGTCACATTGACTGCGTGCGAGCGGCTGCGGCAAGGATGAAGTATTCACAGTACAACAAAAGAGACAGAGTTGGATGCAAGCGCTTTTTTTCCTAAACGGTTGCCTGGGTGATATGCAAAACTGTGCGAGGCATGACATTGCATGCCAGTGTCCAGAAATAGCAGCAGAGAAAACCCGCTCTCATCCCGCATATCGATTTATGACATGCAACATTAAATATCCAGTCAATGACAGACCAGACCAGCTCTAGTCACATATCTTGGATATGTTTTTCACGCCTCATAATGCTTTTTTCTGATTGGCTTGAGGATCTGCTCTTAGACAGAGAGATGGCATTATGCTATCAGTAACAACTGTAGATATATATTGGTGGCTTTAGTATTACATTGCATTTGTCGTCTTTTAGCAAGTATTTTGTCTAAAACAACTTGCAGTACATGTCACGCTGGAGGGATGGGTTGGGTGAACTCATAAATCACCCTTTCAGCACTCGGTTTGCAACCTATACACGCTATAATTTGTAAACCACTCTTATAGAAAACCATGTAAACCATGCTTATAGAGGAGACAGAGGCTAAGTATGTTTTCACTCTTTTTCACACTATTTACCCCATGTAAACTCAATTTTTGTATAAACACTTTAGTTTGACTGCAATAAGGCTCTTGAAAATTCCTTCCATTTTTGCGTGTAAAAAAATATACAGTTCATTGAGCACAAATTGGTCGTTATGGGGCGGGGCATGTTGTCACAATGAGAACTATTCAGGAGAAATGTTAAAGATATATATCAAGAATGTCTTATTTTGGTTTTATTGATAGACTATGATATGTATTAATATTTTGAGTTGGCTTTTTATAATATAAAAGACTTTTTAATTGGTAAGTTTGCATACACACTGTGTATGTACAGTATGTGTGTGTATATATACTGTATGTATATGTTATATATGATTTTATTTTATATAATATGTCTATGTATATTATATATCTTATATCTATCTATCTATCTATCTATCTATCTATCTATCTATCTATCTATCTATCTATCTATCTATCTATCTATCT
>JAUMHP010000078.1:4391273-4403738 GCA_032361065.1 Enteromius trimaculatus | reverse complement strand
AATATACTACAATTCAAATGTTTCTTTTTTTCCAGCCAAGGCTGAATTTCTTTAATTAAAATTGATGTACAAAAATATGAAATAATATTACAGCTTAAAATTACTATTTTCTATTTTTTAAAAATGTAATTAATTTGGCTTGAGAAAGCCAACTTACTGATCTACTATTTAAACTTATTACTATTCTTAAATTTCTGACTTTAACTTTATTAACTTGCTAACCACGTTTGCAATATGCTAATAACATGCTAATCATGCTAGTAACATGCTTCTACTATCTATCTATATTCTGACTTTATAACTGGACTATTTCTAAGTATTTTAGACTGAAAGCATCAAACTGAAACTGTTAAAACTGTTTAAACTTAAACTATTTTAAACTTTTCAAACGTTAAGCTTAAAGTTTATTTCAGTAATGTAGAAGCTGAATTTTTAGCTTCAATGCTCCACTCTTCAATGTCACATGATCCTTCAGAAATTATGCTAATATGTGATTTGCTGCTCAAGAGACATTTCTTATTATTATCAAAGCAGAAAACAGTTGTGCTGCTTAATATTTTGTGACATTATTAATTAATACATATTTGGAAACATTCTATACATCTTAACTGGCTCATTTATTTATTTTTTTGCAGTATGTCCTTGCATAATTTGTTTTTACTTTAATAACTATTAATAAGTGTGTGTATTATAACAAATATTTTAGATATTATAAATAGCAATTCTGTTATATAATTTATTTGATAGATTTTATATTATATGGTGTAATTCTACAAATATTTTGCTTGCAAAACTTACTTTTACCGTTAATTTGGACCCCGGTTCAGGGCGTTTGAGGTTTACTGCCTTGACATGCCATGAAACATAGATTTATTAGGGTACCTCTTGGCCTGTAACAGCTGGTGTGTGGTTTTGTGTATGTCTGTGTTGGCGGACACCACACCATGTCACCCCTGATTCGGAGAGCAGAGGTCTGCATCTGGGTGAGTTTTCCAGGCGTGAGCTACAGGCCTCCGACAGCACCCCTCTCCTCCGCTCCCCTCCCCTCCCTGCTGATTTGATTAGGCCACTGTCTCCCTGTGCCTGTAATTGCATTTGCCTGTTGCTGTGTGTTTAAGAATAGCCTCGGTCCCTGTAGCCCTCCCCTCCTGATTTCCCAGCTGCCTCTGGGAGCGCTCGGGATAACAAGTCGTCATGACAACCCCACTCACATTGTGGAGCTGCGCTGCACTCACTGACTTTGCGTTTTCTGTCCAGGGTGATGTTTTTTTTATAGTTAATTCTATTTATATAGCCAATACGTATAACTGGAAGTTTTAAATTTTAAGAATTAGGGGGAATTACAAAACAAATTGTAAATTAATCATGCAAACTCAGAATAGAATAAATATTCAGATCTATCTGTCTATCTATATATATATATATATGTGTGTGTGTGTGTGTATACAGTATATATAGTATACACAAACTGTTTATCTGTACGCCTTGCTAGTGCAAAAAATATTTCTGCCTGCATGTATCGCCCACAAATCTGCACATGTGACCCCATTTTTGTCAACCCTTCCATTACGTCATGCTTCTAAACAGCCTTATCATCTTTACGGCCGGTTCAAGGCCCGTGCAGCTGATGACATGTGGCGTCCCGGTGTTTTATGTCAGCGCAGACAGCAGCAGCCCACTGCAGTGCAGTACACTGGTCCTGTACGGCCTCTCCCAGCGGCTAACAACCAGATCCCTGTGATCTTTTAAAAGTGCCTGGCCCGGGATAAATCATTAAGTACGAGCTGTCCTCTAATCGCTAAATTACCCACGGAAGGCAGGCATTCACTGGAGCCCAGGCCCGGAAAGAACAACGTATCTCCTGCCAAACCGTCACGAGCTGCTGTTAGATGCTTATAAATTGTAGTGAGCAGATGGGTCAAGGTTTTGATTTGGTCGTGACCCGCGCTAATAAATCCATATGATATAAGCTGAGGAAAGCTAGTGCAGACACAAGCCTTTTCACTCCTGGAGTCCCATTGCAGTGTAACCATCCCAAGAGTCTTTGCAGTGGGATACGGCATTGGGGATAGAGAAGAGAACTGGACAAAGACGGGGAGAATCAGTAAATCGATACGTGAACACACGCACATGTGCGCACACACTGAGACACAGGAAAGAGTTGCACTCGCCAAAAGACGTTTTATTGTTTTAGAGGGTGTGTGGGATTTTTCTCTCTTTCTATTACTGGTTTTGGATCATTAAGCTATTGATTTTTGTTTGGCCGTGTAAGTGGTTTGCCAGGTCCCTGCAGGGAGAGCCAGGCAAGACTTTTTCTGGTTGTGACAGACAGTCCAATCCTCCCCTGGGCCACACTGAGCTCCAGGCCTGCCGAGAAAGAGAGGAACCTCAGAGAGAGTGAGAGAGAGAGAAGCGACGGATCAGCGAGAAGTTGGTTCAGGTTCTCAAAAAGTTAGTGAGTCAGAAATCAGTGTTTTGTCTTTGAGTTTAAGGTACATTTTTGTTTCATGACCACATTAAGTTGCAATCAGGTGGCATGCAGTTGTTATCTTAATTACATTGTGTATTTTGAGTCATGAATGAGTCAAACTTGAGATACAGGTTGGATTCAGAATAGCATATTAACATACTATGCCATTTATTAATATAATCAGATAGCAAATTGTGGTGTGGCATTCCTAATTTGGCTGCTTGAATCTTTGCTATTATGGTATGTTTATGCATTGCATTAGATGTAAAAGATGTTCATTTGAGCACACTGCATTGTGGGAAATATTGACAAGTATTGTTGCCAATATTCATTGAAATAGGAAGAGTGACATGTTAGTGTGGTGGTATGATGCTTTGAAAAAGGATTTCTGCATACATGCATGATTTTATCAAAAGATTATATATGCATATTTGTGTACAGGTTTGTCTCCCTTCTTAGGTTTTTTTATTGGATTGGAGACTGACTAGGCCACTCCATGACCTTAATGTGCTTCTTCTTGAGTCACTGCTTTGCTGTATGTTTTGGGTCATTGTCGTGCTGGAATACCCATCCACGTCCCATTTTCAGTTTCCTAGCAGAGGGAAGGAGGTTGCCCCTGATTTTACGGTGAAGTTGTCCTGTGCCCTTAGCAGAAAAACACCCCCAAAGCAAAATGTTTCCACCTCCATGCTTGATGGTGGGGACAGTGTTTTGGCAGCATTTTTGTTCCTACAAACACGGCAAGTTGAGTTAGTGCCAAAGATCTTAATTTCGGTCTCATCTGACCACAGCACCTTCTCCCAGTCACTCTCTGAATCATTCAGGTGTTCGTACATGTGCCTTCTTGAGCAGGGGGACCTCGCGAGCACTGCAGGATTGCAGTGTAATCCAATGGTTTTCTTGGTGACTGTGGTCCCAGCTACTTTGAGGTCATTAACTAACTCCTCTCGTGTAGTTCTAGGATGATTTCTCACCGTTCTCAGAATCATTGACACCCCACGAGGTGAGATCTTGCGTGGAGCCCCAGAGCGTGGTCGATTGATGGCCATTTTGTGCTCCTTCCATTTTCGAACAATTGCACCAACAGTTGTCACCTTCTCTCACAGCTTCTTGCTATTGGTTTTGTAGCTCATTCCAGCCTTGTGCAGGTCTACAATTTTGTCTCTGACATCCTTGGACAGCTCTTTGGTCTATCCCATGTTGGAGAGTTTGCAGTCTGCTTGATTGATTATTTCTGTGGACAGGTGTCTTTTATACAGGTGACTAGGTAAGACAGGTGTCTTTAATGAGGGTGGCTAATTGAGTAGGACTGTCTAACCACTCTGTGGGAGCCAGAAGTCTTAATGGTTGGTAGGGGTTCAAATACTTATTTCACTCAATGAAATGCAAATGTTTCTATCTTTTATTTAAAGTTAGTTTTTCAATTTTCCTTTTGATGTGCTATCTGTCACTGATTGATACCATTAAAATTATACTGTTCTGAGACCTTTCATTTCTTTGTCATTGGACAAACTTACAAAATCAGCAAGGGGTCAAATAATTATTTCCTCCACTATATATATATATATGTGTGTGTGTGTATTTACTTGAAATAATTAAGATTGTATTTTTTTATTTTATATTTTATACTTTACTTTACTTTATTATTTAATACTTTCTAATAATAATAGCTATAAATAGATTTCATTTTCAGTTAAGCTTTTTATCATTTTTTTCTAAATGAAAGAAAATTTGCTCGAAATTATACAGTTAATGTCATACTTTTATTTTGCTGGAAATCATTTTTATGGCTTATGATGCAAGACATATAGTTTTCAATACATTCTAACTAATGATTCTAAATCACTTTTGCTACAGTAAGTCCATATTTCTTTCATGCCAACAAAGATATGAATTGCAAGAACTGGTGCAGTAATTGATTGATTTCTTTCCGTTTTCCGGCTGGTTCACGAATTAAGGCCTTTAGCCAATCTTTGGGACATCTTTGTGACCGCTTGAAGTGTGTTTAGAAAGTCATTAAAGGCCTGCTTTTTCATAGCAAGAGTCCATAGCATTTATTATTCATAATTTGTTTGGTACATTCAGTGCAAATTATTTATTTTTATCACACCTCCAAGTGCAGTGTCATGTAAAACATCATTTTTAGACTTTTTGTTGCCAGGCCAACAGTCACCAGAAACAACTTTCTGGAACATTCTCCAGTTTTCCAAGCCAGCGTAGTTGAGATTCTGCCACTGTACACTTCTCTGCGCTGTCGAGCACTAATGTTCTTTGTCTTGACAATAAAATCCAGCACATGAGATTTCTGCCCCATCTCCATCCCCCAATGCGGGAGACTGTGTTTTTGACCCAGGCCTTCATTAGACATTCACGGACACAATTTGGGGGAAATTTTTTGCATTAATAATGAAAGCGATGTCCCCGCTGCACGGGGGCTGTGGCTGGTCTTGGCCGCCCTCCCAACTGCGCAGAGGGTGTCTACAAATGAAAGAGAGTAAATTAAGGAGAAAGAGGAGCTCCTGTGCTGCTCTTACACCCTGTGGGGAGAGGACACTATTTCATTTCTCTTCAAAGAGCAGAAATATGAAACAGTGTTTTCTTTCAGCCGTCACCATCCCTTTCTTTTTCTCTCTTTCTTGTTCTCTCTCTCATCCCCCCCTCCCTCTTTGAGGAGCGCGTTTTAAATTATTAAAGATTTTAATCATTGTTCTAAAATGCTACAGACGGGCTGGCAGGGGGCACGGGAAGGTGCTGTCGGTGGAGGGAGGTCGTTTCGGGGTTTGGCGGGGGGTCTGTGGAAGCAGGAGCGATTAGGTATTAGAAAGTGCTGGAAGTGACTGCTGCTCTTTGCTGTCCTTGCCGCTCCGAGGGTGAATGAGTTTTCTTACTCCATATTTCTTGCATTAGATTATGTGTGCATGCGTGTGTGTGTGTGTGTGTTTGGGGGAAGGGGGTCTCTCGTCTTGTCCACATTGCAGCTTATTCATGCCAAGAACTGTCAAATTAAACAGAAAGCCTTTAGACCGTATAAAACCATTCATTTTCACCAGAGGTCTGAGGAGGTTTGCTTTTGTTATTAATTAATACTTTTTTTCAGCAGGGACACATTAAACTGATCAAATGTAACAGTAAAGAGATTTATAATATTTCTGTTTTAAATCAGTTCTGTTCTTTTGAACTTTCTGCAACTGTTTTCAATGTCGGCCATGATACGTGATGTATCTTGAGCTCCAAATTAACACATTAGAAGAATTTCTGATCATGTGACACTGAAGACTGAAGTAATGGTGCTGAAAAATCAGCACACAGGAAATCTCGAAATTAGGAAACATTATATTTCACAATATTACTGTGAAATACTGTAGAAGAGTCTTCTTTTAAAGTCATGAAAAATTAAAAAAAAATGATCTCAAACGAAATTTCTTATTATTATCAATGTTGAAAACAGTTGTGATGCTTAATATATTTAAACTGCTATGTTTTTATTATTAATATTATTATATTATAAATGTTTACTGTCTTCACTGATCATTTAATGTTTCTTTAATGAATATACCATTTATTACTTTAAAAAAAAAAAAACTTATCAATGTCAAACTTTTACAAGTGTACAAGATTACTGTATGTATTTAATGTTTCTGCATTTTTGTATGTGAAAGGTATCTGATGATCAGTGAATTACCATTGGCTGAGACTCTAACATAAATTATGTTTCTGTCATTGCCATGACATTTATTTAGTTTGGGTCATTATATAGTTTAACTGCCTTTTCCAAAGTCTGTAGAGCACATTACTAAGCAGACAATTGTCTTGTTCAGCCAAAGGCCGGTTTATTGTTCCTGCTAGACCAGAAGAGACTTCTAGAGACTTTGGCACACTGCATTTTAATGATATTGTCTGTAAATCAATACCTCACTTCATGCAAACTCCAAGCTCGCACAGTTCCCTCATCCCTGATTGCAGCTGAAACATTTCTGGGCCCTGGTTCTTCAGGGGATTTGAGTTCAGTAGTCTGGTGCTGATTTGAAAAAGATTTAATCAATGCCGTGGATTAAATTGGGAATCTATCCGTTTCACTTCACTTTTGGCAGGTCTTCCTGCTGTCACACTGAAAGCCTCAGAGTTTGTCGTCCTTCGCTACCGAGAATCCTCGGAGGTGCTAATAAGATTAGCTTCGCTAGGTGTGCACACATGCAAACATCTGTGATCATGGATAGAGGATGGATGTCACAAACCCTCGGAGACTGAATCAAAATAACCCAGCTGTGCTCGCCACTCATCTTGAAGGGCTCTGCTGACCTTTTCTGAGGAATGTCGCCACTCTGGTGTTAGTCACATGAATGACAGCCGTGTATGTGTGTGTATGTGTGTCTGGGTTTAGAGGAGATGCTGGGTGCTTGACTAATTCAGCCAGAGAAAGAGATAGCAAGTGCATTCATTGGAAAGCAATAGTCTAATAACGTACATGTGAGTTTATTGAGTTTATTGTTAAGGAGCGGATGGGGGCACATCTGCACAAGAGTCTATTCTAATGAGCGCAGATGGAGTCTGCGATTCCGAGAGTGAGCATGTGACGTCAGCAGGCCGCCCCACAAACATACACACACACACACACACACACGGCTGGTGCAATCTGTGTTTCCAGCCAGCATTCACTATCCAATCTGTCACTTTTAAATAACTGCCACAGTATAATGGATTCTGTGATTTGTACTGTCATAAAGTTTTTGAGGTCTCTTATGCTCAAAAAATTGCTTTATTTGATCAAAAGTACAGTATATGCAGTAATATTTTCTGTTCATTATATTTTATTTAAACTTTTGCCTAATAGTCTTGTAATGGCAAGGCAGTATTTCTGGCAGCCTTCAGTGTCACATGATCCATCAGAAATCTTTATAATATGCTAACATTTGAATTATCAATATTGAAAATAGTTGTGATGCTTAATATCTTTGTGGACACCACAATACTTTTTCACGTTTTCTTTTTTTTTTTTTTTTTTTTTTTTATTTACATAACAAATATCTTTACTGTAACGTTTGATCAATTTTGCATTATTGCTGAAAGTATAAACTTCTTTAAAAATTGCTAAACCTCACACATTTGAAAAACTATCATATTTTGTTAGACGTTCAGGTATACACTTTGTATTGTGTACTGATTGAGACTATTTTTTTGATAAATTCATACACTCAATTCATTAAAAAGATTTGTCTCAGTGGAGTCATTTGTTCATAGATCAGACTAGTTTTAATTCTGAAAGTTTGTCGGTACATGCAGCCAGAGAGGATGATAAAAAAGAAAGATTTATTGTTTTATGTTGCTATTTTGTGATGCCCAAACTTTCTCTCTAATCATATTTAATTTAGCAAGCTCACAACTCAGCAATAATATAAGACAAAAGTTCAATAAAGCTACAAAAAAACGTTTACTCTAACTTTCCTTTGTGGCTGCAATAACATCTGAGTCAAATCATCCCAGTGAATGCTTTTGCCAATTTATGATGCTCTTTTCATCTTTTTTGAAGTTTAAAAGTCTCCGTTCATTTGAATAATATGGAAAACATGAAGCAGTATATTTTTCTTTCGTGTTCCGCAGAAGATGCAAAGTCTTACAGGTTTTAAACATGCATTAACTTTACTTTTAATCAAGTTATTAGGTGTCAGATAGTTGTATTTTCAAGTGCAAGACCTTCAAAGACAGATGATTGTGTGTGTTCTCGGTGTGTTTTCATGTCTGGGCATGCCAGGATGTTGAAGGGGCATGTTTTGCTGTTGTGTATGTTTGTTGGTGTGGGCGATCTTCTGTTCCAGCCTGTGTGTTGAACTCCATTTAAAGCGAGGCAGTTCTTTGCTGTAATGATTGCTTACTGCTGTAAGAGCGCTAAATAGTCCCCGAGGACTGGGTTTGCTGTGGCCTCTCTCTTTGAAAAAAAGCTTATGCGTCACACGTGGTACAAAGACAGAAGAGGTGGCTTCTGATAGCCTGACACCTTCCTACCCAAAACTGTCGACAACCATCGCATTTGCAGTAATTTGTGCCATGATTCTCGCACTTTCACATTCTGTTTCTACTTGTTTGACTTTTTTGACACTTTGGAGAGAGAATACAAGGTCAGATGAATGCTTTCAACCCATCCTGACCTCTCACATCCCTTTCTGGCATGATTCGATGGGGGACATAGTCTACTTTTGACCCATTTATGTCTAATGGTGGAGGTGTGATAGTCACTAGTCATAAGTGGTTAGAGAGGCCCGGGTCAGTTTTACTTAACCATGGCCGTGGTCACAAAAGCAAACCAGTATCGTAAGTGTTACAGTAATTTCTTTATACATTTTGTTTGGGACTTATATTTTACCTTTATAAATGTTATCATTTATTTTACTTCTTGTATTTTATTTTATTGACTGCTAGATTGCAAATTGCATTTTATTTTATTATTTACTCTTAAAATTAGAACTAAATTGAATATTTAATTTATTTTTACATTATTTTATTTTATTGTTTTTGCTACATTGCAAATTTTATATTGACTTATTTATTGAATTTTTTAAATATTTTTTTTGTTATTTGATTCGTTTTTTTGCTTTTTAAATGACATCTACATTGCATAGTTATTTATTTATTTTTACATTATCGACTGTCTAAGCGACTGTTGCTTCATTGCAATTTTATTTACTCTTTAAATGACCTTTAATTACATTGCATATTTTATTTTATTTCATTTCATTTTACATGGCGCCAACTTTTACTTTTATTTTATTGATTTTATTGATTCTGGACTTCTGCATTCCATATTTTTTTATTTTTTGTTTGTTTGTTTGAGGAAAGGAAATTTACAAGAGGAGAATGAAATTCAGAAACTTCAGGAACCGTATGCAAACTTTCCGGCACAATATGTCGGACCCAGTGAAACCAAATATTTTCCCACCAGTCTATCTGTGCATTTAATTTCATATTGAATAAGGTAGCAGAAAATAGTAGAAAGAGCACTTAGAAAAAGAAAGAAAAGAGTGTATAAAGCAAGACACCACAAGAGCCTTAGTAGTATGAAGCTCATAAATAATCTCTAGGCAATTACGCAAGTCCACTTAGAGCTTCACTTTTGTGTCTTGGTAGTGAGAGGAGAAAAAGAAAGGGGGAAATGCAAAAAGAAGAGGAGGGGGAGAGAGAGAGAGTCCCCAATTTGACAGCTTTTGGGCTTGTTTTTCATTTTTTATTCATTAGATAAGTAAAAGCAAATACAAGGAAGGCATGGGGGTGTTGTGCGGTGATTTATGTTTACTTCTCTGAGAGAATGCAGGATTTATTTGCAACCAAGGCTTTACGCTCCACACACCGCAAAGCTTTGCATTACTGAGAGCGAGCGACAGAGAGGGAGAGCGAGAGCGAGGAGGTGTAATGTAATAAAGAGGGACATATTCTTTCTTTTCTCTACGTCTGTCTCTTTCCCCCCGTGTTGTCAAATAAATGTTCTCTTTTTATCATCACTATCATAATGACCAGAGGCAGCTTATTGCAGCTGTTTATTGCTTTCATATGTGTAATTATGCAGTGATGGGAGAGAGAGTGTGTGTTTGTGATGTGTAATCTGCCTCTCTAATGGATTAGGCCCAACATTAATGAGCTCATCACACACACCGAGACACACAGAGAGACAGAGAGAGGTTTGGACTGGTACTAAAAAAGGTTGAACGTATATTTCGATAGCTGACAGTTGCTTATCTGTTGCTAATATGCCTATTATTTACATATTGGTCAGTGAAAAATCTAAATAATCAATTAACTATTTAACTGTACGTAATTGGGAGTAAAATAATAAATAAGCTTTCTTAACTTAAATGTTCCTGTGTGTTTTGTTGCCGACGTTGAACGCCATGATAACTTTTGCTCGCTAATCTGTTGTTAGCATCAGTAATACATTAGGGTAACGTCTGTAGCATCGCAAACAAAGTATCTCTAAGTCGAGTTTATATATTATCATGTCACAGGATACAAATCAAATAGCCATTATTCACTTTCAGACAGCCGCACAGGCAAAGGTGAAAGATCTCTCGTTTCAAATTCAGTTTCAGCTTTATTCCCATTAGAGCATCTTTCACCTCAAGTTCCTGTTGCACTTTATAAATAGGCAAAATAAAACTATTACTTTACCGAGGAGTATAACGCTTACGTAACACAAGAACAAGAAACTTCCTAATAACTAAAATCCAAAATGAATTTACTTTTATATACGGCACATTCGTAAATGTAAAAACAATATGAAAATAACATTCAATGCCATTACTAACTGTCTAGATAATGTTCCTAGTTTTATTGTGCGTGATTCATCAGTGCATGTTAAAAAAAATATCATAACCTTTTCTGCTGATGAAACCAAACCCTCATGAGCAGGGATAAATAATATTAAAAGAACAGTCTGCTCGCTCTCTCTCTCTCTATCCAAGATATAGATGAGTCTGTTTCTTCATCAGAACTGAAATGTAGCATTGCATCACTTGCCTACCGGTTGATCCTCTGCAGTGAATGGGTGCCGTCAGAAAGAGAGCCCAAACAGCTGTCATAGTGATCCACATGACTAGAGTTCATCATTAAACAACCTGTGGATTGTTATGATGTTTTTATTAGCATTAGTTCTGACGGTACCCATTCACAACAGAGAATCCATATTTTTTTCGAAACCTATTCTGATGAAGAAACAATCTGATTAACACCTTATACGGCCTGATTGTGAACTATTCCTCTAACCGATGATATCAGATTTCATGATCCAGTCAAATCTTTACTCATACCCACCATACGTTATTTCCCAGCAAATTTTCTTTGAAAAGTCACTTTATAGAAATTAAATGAGTTGCGAATGCAGCTTTGTGTCATTTTGTAATCACATTCAAACTGAAAGAAAATAATTGATGCAGAGACTGACAAGAAATGCACTGAGAAACAGAACTAAACAGATTAGAGAAAAACCCATGAATGTCAATATTTCACAGGCAGGTGGCAGATTCATGTCTTTATGGGTTAGATTAGCTGATGGCTTTCATTGCGTGACATTACATTTAAGTTCCTAGTAAAGCGCACAAATCACATTGCTGGCAAAAAATAGTCTTTTCTGCTTAATTAGCCAGGTGCTTCCGAATGCACCTGTTATGGCAGTGTTTCTGTGCATATTGAAGTCACACCGGGTTGGGTCCTGAAAGAGCACTTTTGGGTCCCCCTCCTTCTGGTAAAGTTGTCTCATTTTCATTTGACACAATTTATAGACGTGCCTCCAAAGCCATGCGATATTTTACACTCCTGGATCATTAAATGAAACCCTTCGGAAGCTCTCGAGGTGCAAAGCACTTTTGCGGGAGGTGTAAAACGCGCACGGTTTTTACGGGCGTCCCGGGCGCCGAGAGAGGAGGAGGACGGTGGCAGGGGTTTAAAGAGGCAGCCATCCGTGTCGTTTGGGAAGGTTACAAGGAGCCACGGGACTCCAACGCTTTAAAGACTTACCTCAGGACATGCTGCAGTGTGTGAGAGAGAGAGAGAAAGGGAAGGAAAATGAGTGTGAGTTATAGGCACTGTGGTGGTTTAATAATTCAGTGAAATCCAAATTTGAGCAGATGCCCCTGGTGCTCTGGGTAAAATAAGGCTATGCTGAATAGGAAGGAGGAACCTTAAAAAGCAGAAGCAGGAAGTAACATTTGAAGAGTGCCAAGTGGAAATTGTGCTGGAGTGGAGGTCGCTGGGTTGCCGTGCGTGTTCCCACCAGATTACTTTCCTCACTGAAGTTGTGGGACGCACACTAATCGTTTATATTGTGTGTGTTAGGAAGTGTTTAAAGCTGCACTCGTGAGCTATTTAAAGGTTTGCTATATACGCATGATTAATGTATAATGTTTAATAGAAAAAAAAAAATAATATATTTATTATTTGTGGCATTCTTAATAATTTAACTAGTTATATATTATATTTGTTGTTATATAATTACACAGTTTAAAAAAATACGA
>JAUMHP010000078.1:4367962-4379162 GCA_032361065.1 Enteromius trimaculatus | reverse complement strand
AACATTTTGTAAATGTCGACACAGTATTTTTCCGTTTAGCTTTAGCGCATAAATTGTATATCGATACTATTCAGACCCTTTGCTCAGTATTTAGTAGAAGCACCCTTTTGTTCAAATACAGCCATGAGTCTTTTTGGGAAAGATGCAACAAGTTTTGCACACCTGGATTTGGGATCCTCTGCCATTCCTCCTTGCAGATCCTCTCCAGTTCTGTCAGGTTAGATGGTAAGTGTTGGTGGACAGCCATATTTAAGCCTCTCCAGAGATGCTCAATTGGGTTTAAGTCAGGGCCATTAAAGAACAGTTAGTTGTTGTGAAGCCACTCCTCTTCAGACCAGAGGATCTCATTTCTTACCATCTTCAGGTGTTTTTTTAGTCAATATGGGGTGCTGTGTGTACAATTAACTTAGATATATATAAATGTATGTAAATGTCAAAGAGGGTGTTTTTGACAGGTTTTTTTTTTTCTCTTCAGGTTGTGCGTTTGTGAAGTATTCCACTCATGCAGAAGCTCAGGCCGCTATTAGTGCTTTACACGGCAGCCAAACCATGCCTGTGAGTGCCAGCACATGTGATCATGCACTTTGGTATCATTAGGACGTTTAAGGCACAAAGGATCCTCATTTTGTGTGTGTGTGTGTGTGTGTGTGTGTTTCAGGGTGCTTCTTCCAGCCTGGTGGTGAAGTTTGCAGACACAGATAAGGAACGAACCATTCGACGCATGCAGCAGATGGCCGGTCAGATGGGCATCTTCAATCCGATGGCCCTGCAGTTTGGAGCGTACGGTGCCTATGCACAGGCAAGAGCTCTCTCTCTCTCATTACACACTATTCCCAACAAAACTGCAGCGTCTCAGTGGAAAAATCTGTCGACTCTAAAGTCTTGATTATACACAGTGCTCTATGCATTATGTGATTATGTTATCTTGGCATGGTATTATAGGTATATATTTGAAGTAGTGTGTGTGGTTTTGTCTGCCAGGTTCAGCAGCAGGCAGCGCTGATGGCATCAGTGGGTCAGGGAGGATATCTCAGCCCTATGGCGGCTTTTGCTGCCGCACAGATGCAACACATGGCCACCATCAACGGCCTCCCAGGGGCTCCCATGACCCCAACATCAGGTGAGGAAATATACACACTCTTACACACATGCAGACTGTACAGTCCCAGACTGTATGCCGGGTTTCAGCTTTAAAGCCCTTTCAATTATTCATGACTATCTTTTTTTCCTCTTTTGCCCTTTGATGTAGTAGGAAATAGTTTAAGAGTGTTTATAAATATCTATATATATATGTATTAGTATTTGTTTGTTAACATTAGCTACCTACATTAATAGTGAAAAAAATACATAAATTACCTCACAAATACATATATTTGTTTATACAAATTTAGATTACTAATACATTTTTAAAATCAAACATATTAATTAATGGAATTGAAATCACCTAGTTTTTGGCCAAACCAATAACATTGTATGTTTCTTGATTATGAGTAATTCCCAGTCAGTGATTGGTCCCTGATCAACCAATCATAATGAAAGATTTAATCCCTAAGTTATTCTGATTGCACTTTAGGTGTCAGAAAAGTTTTTTGGTTTTTATTGTTTTGTTTTTCCAATCAGAGGAATTAAAACAGTAAATGTAAGATTTTTTTTTTTTTTTTTTTACCGCTACAAATATAATGTAAACTGCAAAAACCAAGTACTTCCATAATGCCCAGTAAATCTATGAATACATTATAAATATTCAAAATATGCTCTATTCTCCTTGGCCCCACCCCCAGGTGGAAGCACACCCCCTGGCATCACGGCTCCCACGGTGACCAGCATTCCATCTCCGATTAGTGTCAACGGTTTCACAGGGCTGCCTCCTCCTCAGGCCAACGGCCAGGCTCCAGCGGAGGCCATGTTTACCAACGGAATCCATCCTTACCCAGGTACTACATGCTCTCATTCACAGATACACAGCAGAAATATGGCAGACTTTAACCTTAAAGTGTGCTATTATGGGTAACGACAGATTCATATTTTGGTTTCGGAGTCCCCAGCAACAGGTTGACGTGCATGCAGGATAAAAAACACTTTCATTGTCTTATAAGATGCATTTATTTTTACCTTACTTGCTCAATGATTAATTATTTTCAAACCCCTCCTTTGTGTGACGCTAATCAGCAACGATTGATCTGATTGGTCTCATTTTCATTATATAATGTCTGTAATGCCTGAGAAAGCAGCATTAGTGAGAGAAGTTCTGCTTTGTGTACAGTGTTACCGGAAAAAAACACTATTTTACCGCTCCAAAAGTGGCACCTAGTGGCAAAAAATGTATTTGCATTTTCATTCAGACCAACCCAAAAACACATACAAGTGGGTGGGTAATATGCTAATGTTTTATGCTGAAATGGCTTGGGATTCGTTTTAAAAGATTCTTTCCTTTGAGAGACAACACAAAGTGCACTTTTAGATTAAAAACTTTGCAAGATGTTTTCGTTCACTTACAGCTGTGTTACACGCTACACCAAAGGTCATTTTCAAAAATATATTATTGGAGCACTTTAAATTAACAGTAACATTTTTATCTCATCATCCTATTTTGACAATGTCGGTATTTTTGAAGTCTAGTCAAATTTTACATTTGTTCATAAGGCAGTTCATATTGACATATTTATGTGTTTAGGAATACCAGGGTTTGTTCTATTTGACGTGTCAGCAGTATTAAACACCAACGCATGTGATTTAAACATGTTTCTGGAAGTTTATATTTCTAGCGCGTTTGGAAATGCCAGTGGTCGGCTGTTAGCTGTCACAGTGAGAGTCTGTGTGTGTTGTGGAGTGGTTTTCATGTCCAGTGCCACAAAGAAAAGCAAATGCCTGTATCCCAGTTTTGCAGGAAGTGGTGTTTAGGGAAGACTCGGAGAAGGGCGGCCTGGGCGTGGCACAGAGAAGTTGTTTTGGGGTTCAGGGAAGCTGCTTCCTGTCGTCTCTCTCAGAAGGTATAGAACTCCCTCAGACGTTAGTGTCATGCAGTGTTGTTTTACTGTGTGTGTGTGTGTGTGTGTGTGTGTGTGTTTGTAAATGCTATATGGTAGACCAAGGGAGTGAAAGACATGTGAGCAGTTTCTTCGTGTTTGTTTGATGTCGTCAGCTTTGTAGAGTGATGTTGTTGTTTGTTGTAGTGTTGCTATAGTTATATGTGCATGCATTGTATTTGGCAGACGCTTTCATTTAAAGCTCAAGGGTAAGAGGTGATTCTCGCACCTTCCAGAGTTCAATCCTACAGGCTTTCGGTTAGCAGCCCAGTACTTTACTAGGCTAGGAGTCTAGTCACAATTATACAGGTCGTGTCAAAGATCCACAATAATAAACAGGAAAAAGTGCTGCATTGCAGAATTATCAATTATGAAACAAATGAAATTTGCGATATAAGCAGCTCTACAGAAGAGAGTAGTGTCCAACTCAAATCAGTTCTGTTATTAATATTCAGCTCAGTTCAAATTATCTTCTCATCCAACAAATAATGAACATTTTATTTTGATTATATGAAGTATATATGCTTTAAATAGATTTTATTCACCAATTTTTGAGTCATTTCAATGAAACGGAGATTGAACATATTTAAAATATGAATTAAAAATACAATAAGTCTTTCTTACATTGAAATTTGAAAATTTATTAAAATGTATGTTTTGTGTACTGTTTTTCACTGAATGAAGTATGATATTTAAAGTTTTTATTTATATTCACAAATATTATAATATATATAAAATAAAATTTTAGTCACATATATTTCTGCTAAAATAATCTTTCCAGCAAAATCATTGGACCAACAACTATTATTGAACTGTGTTCCCTTTAAAGGAATAATTTACCCAAAAAATACATTTTATCAATTTACATAACCTCATATCAATATGCAAAATAGTATAATAACACATTAGAAAATATTTTACCATTTTAATTATCTTAAATTAGTGTTCAAAAAGATCTGCTTAACAAGACAAACACTGCAACATTATATTAATATACTGAAGTTCTTTGATGTTATTTTCACGATCAATACATTTGATAGCTAAAACGATGGCATTAAATACATTTATATAAGAGAGCACCAATCCACAGTATAACAGGAGAAATGAGAAAGTTCCCCAGGTACACAGTCTGATGACAACAAACATTAGGTAATATCTGACATCTGAATGTCATGATTTTGCAGAAAGCCAGTGTTATTTTCAGTGCAATTCACTGAAAATCCAAGCCTTTATTTCGTCTTTATTTTCTTTTACATGCATATAGGTTTCGAATAACCTGAGGGTGAGTAAACGAAAACAGGATATTATTTGGCTAAATTCTAGCTTTTAGGTGAAATGTTACGCAAATGAGCCCCAAATCGTGAGCGTGGATGCTGTTAGTGTTTTTTAGCAGCGTTAAGTTACCAGGCTGTGAGTATGTGTACCGGTGTTTAGAACAGAGCGTCACGGGCCGGGCCTGAATTGCCTTTATTACTGTGAAAGCTCTCAGCAGATTGATGTGCTGTGTAGAGCCGTAGATCTATATTGTACTCCGTACACTCTCCGGCTGTCTTTCCAACTCTCGGGCAGCAGGGAAGCTTGGCAGGGCCCCGTGCGAGCGCCACGGCTTAATTGTTTGGGGGTGAGCGGCGTGGGGGAGGGAAGTGAGGTAAGCTCGTTCCCAGCGCACAGCTCTACCCGAACACACTCAAACGCACTCAGTGACCCCGACTGTGTCTGTAATGCTCTCTTCTCTCTCTTTCCGCAGCTCAGAGTCCCACTGCAGCAGACCCCCTACAGCAGGCCTACGCTGGAGTCCAACAATATGCAGGTCTGTCACTCAAAAGGAGGCCGTTTGTGTTTTTCCTGCTTCCGAGTTAATAAAAAGTGCATGGCTGTGTCTACGTGTGCTGGAATAAGAGGTGTGAAGTGTGTGTGTGTGTTATCTGACACATTGGTGCGTGTGTGTGTGTGTGTGTCTCAGCAGCCTTCCCCGCTGCATATGGACAGATCAGCCAGGCCTTTCCCCAGCCGCCTCCCATCATCCCTCAGCAACAGAGAGAAGGTGAGTCTGTCGCCTTCAGATATGTCACCTGTAAGAGTGAAGGATTCAACACGGCCACTCTGTGTGACATTTTCCATAATTGTCTTTTCATTGATGAGATTTTATACAGAGATTGTGCTGTATGCAGCAGCTGCACTAAAATTCAGAAAGGACGAATTAAATTAAGAAAAAGTGACAGTAAAGAGATTTATAACGTTACCAAAGATTGTTTGTTCTTTTGAGCTTTTTATGCAAAGTAAAAACAAAAAAAAGGATCATTTTCATACAAACCTTCTGCAACTATATTTAGGAATAGTAGATGTTGCTTAAGCAGCAAATATACATATTGAATGATTTCTGAAGGGTCATGTGACACTGAGGACTGGAGTAATGGCTACTAATATTACTATTTTACTGTATTTTTTTAAATTATTATATATTATATAAAATAATTACATTTTTTTCTGATACTAAATAGACTGAAAGCAGTATAGTTCAACAGACCCTTACAAGATTGACGGATCAACAGACATTAAGGAAATAATCAAAAATGATCCTTTAAGATAAATTTTGGTGATCTTGGTTGACTTTGTAAAACGTTAAACGTAAGATTGTGGTTTCGTCTCCCTCCAGTGGCTGCTGTTATAAACTATACTGAAATATCACCAACAAACCATCATGCAGAGTCACGATTTGATGTTCCAGGTGAAACTTACTGTTCTCTTACTTTACAAAAAGAAATATGTCTGTTATGCAAATGTTAGCACCCCATGTGCATGATTTGTTAGCTGAGGAGTGCAGATATAGAAACAAGTTCTCATTATCTGTTATGCATTATTAAATGTTATAATGTTGGTTAATGTTAATGTAAGGTATTAAAAAATCGATGTACAAAGGTTCATCGGGAAATTATATTTGGGAAATGGACAAAACCAGTTAACTTCATTCAGTATGTAATTTATTGATACTGTAGTGGTTTCTATAAAAGCTTGAGAATGTATGCTTATAAAAGTAATATATATATATATATATATATATTGTACAAACAGCATTAAAAATGAATACAATACCAATGACATTTTAGTAGCATAGTATCTGTGCTGTGTTCATTCCCTTTGGATTGTGGTCTGTGGTGCATGATGGATCTTATACATGTCCCAATAAATTAAAAATAACCTTTGCAATCAGAGTAAGTGCCGTGATTTGATGAAAAAACTCAAGGTCATTCAGCAGAGGAGATCATAATGACCATGATCCGTGAACTATAATAATTTCGATCAAGTTTGTCCTTTCTCAATATTGAAACGTGAAGAATCCCAAATCTCCAATAACCTTTGGTAAACAGGTTTCGCCTATACAGCACTTTTTGGTCATTTTCCTCTTAGTTTGAAGGAAGAGCTCATCTAAAACAACTCTTTTCAGGAGTGCCTGAAGAACCTGGAAGTGTCAGCGCCGAGTATTTGTTTGTACGGTTATTTCATCTATACAACTCAAGGAGACAATTGCTACTTTCAGATGCCAGGGCAACTGCTCAATAAAGAGAAACTGTTTCTATAGTTTCTACTTTGGCAAGCCAAGTCTAATTTTGCCATTTGTGTCTTTGTTTTGCCCTCCATCTCTCTTTATTCCTCTCATTTCCACCTATTCTTTCTGTGCTGTTTGATTTCTTTCTCTACTGTCTAACCGCTTCTCTAATCCTCTGTATCCCACAATCCTTCTTGTCTTTCTCTCTCTTTCTCTGTCTCCAGGGCCGGAGGGCTGTAACCTGTTTATTTATCACCTCCCTCAGGAGTTTGGGGACGGCGAGCTGATGCAGATGTTCCTGCCTTTCGGTAATGTCATCTCCTCCAAAGTGTTTGTGGATCGGGCGACAAACCAAAGTAAATGCTTTGGTGGGTAAAAATGATAAGACACCTGTGAAGATTATTCTCATTCCTACTCACACTATTAACATTTTTACCTCATTTCTCTACCACAGCGAAGCTTGCGATTGAAGCCGGGTGCACACTGTGTGGTTTTTGCCACGGATTTGCCATTTATGACGCGTATTAGCGATCGACTAAATTGAGTTTTACTTCACATAGTATGACACGTTTACCGATAAGCAACTTTTCCAGTTTCTGAAATTTTAACGGAAGCATTGAAGGTTGTGTAAAACTTGTGCTATGTAAATATCTTGTGATGATATATAAAATAACCAAAAGTAAGTGTGCGCAGTTTGGGGTTTTTCATTTCGGATTCATGTTATTGCTTCGGGTTCGTGTGAAAAGTCTGAACAACCCTGGATTGGTAACTTGGCCAAAGACGTAGCCATATATTACGCATATTTTACTCTTAAAATGTAGTTTTATCGTCCAGTCTGAGAAGAAACGGCACAGAAACATTTTTTTTTTTTTAAATCACACAGTGTTCACCTGGCTTGAGACAGGAAAAAAAGAATGAATGGAAAATTAAAGGGAAAAAAGAAGAGGATGTAGTTTAGCATCTTTATGTCCTTAATCAGCACGGGACATGAGGCTGTAGGGGGAAACCGCAGAAGCGTGTTCACGTGTCCTGCTCGTGACTAATGCGAACCTCTATATTTTAATTAGCGCTATCTGCAGCTTCACTGGCTCCTTGACTTATCAGAGGCATCCCATGCATGAACAAACACAACGCTACTCGATTTCCACTTAATATAAACGCAGTTAGCAGGAGGTGTTTCAGAGACTCAGACGTGATGATTTGAAATGCTGAGCCAGCTGTAATGATCACAATACCTCAAGACAGAACAACAGAGAGTGAGAAAATAGATGAGAAAATCAGAGCAAATAATTTGCGTTGAAAGGTTCATGTGTTAAATGGCAGAATTTAGCTGTCATTGCTAAGACTTCGAGAACAGATTGAAGAATATAACACCATACATTCTGCTTACCAGAAAATATAACTACGAAACGCTATAAATAGTTAACGGTAATAAATAATGTGTTTTTGTAGTAATTCTGAAGTAGCTACACTACAAATTACATACAGACCCCCATCAAATCAAATTTATTCTATGTTTGTTAGCTTTAACCCTAAATGCTAGCACACTTTGAAAAGTTTTTTATGAACCAAATATATTACCGATTTATCAGGAACACAGATTTTGTGACTTCCTGCTTAAATAGGAAATACATCAACAATTTTATATGATAATTACAAAGCTTATGATAGAGAAACTATGCCTTTTTTAAAATGTAGTTTAATCAAAATTCAGGAAATATTAATTAACATTATTAATCATTTTTAAAAGTATTTTGAAAAACAGCATGACTGGAAAAACTATACTAACTTGACAACAGCTCAGGAGTAAAGTAGTAGTGTCGCTATTTGTACTTCCCACTGTAGTTTCTCGCATAGTAGAAATTATTTTGCAGTTCACTTTCATATTACAATATCTGAACATTAGCAGGTTAATTGTTTGCACAAAGATGATCTGGTTATTGCCTCTCGCTAATGCTAGGAGCGACTGGATATTGTGTATTAGGTTGTGCATGTTCTCTGTGCTTCTGATTATTGTGTATAAAATGTATGCTGTTGTACTGTATTGATTGACTTTGTGCATATATGTTGGATGTTTAACATGTGGTAAATATGTGTCACGATGACTTAAGTAAACTTGTTTGATACCCTCCCTTCATTTCACGCTCACCTCATTCTTTGTCATAAAATCATTTCTGGCCTCATTTTTCACCACCTTCCCACAATCCTATCTAACGTCCATCTGTCCATCGCATTACCTTCTCATCCATCTGGTGCTAACCTGTCGTCCTCTCTCTGTCTCCATCTTTCTCCCTTCGTTCTCCAGGTTTTGTGAGCTTTGATAACCCGGGCAGCGCTCAGGCCGCCATCCAGTCCATGAACGGCTTTCAGATCGGCATGAAGAGACTCAAAGTGCAGCTGAAGAGGCCAAAGGACGCCAACCGCCCATATTAGCCCCGTCCCTCCCCCCAGCCACCCCTGACCCTGGGGGTGAAGGCCGCCGCTGCGCACAGGGAACGACAGGTTAGCCAAATCACCTTGGAGCCAAAAGATACACACACACATTTGCATTTTTTCTTAATAAGAGTGGAAAATTAAATCACCCCTTTTTCTCCTCATAAGGGTAAGAGTATAGCCAATCATTCAGAACTGCAGAGTTTTATGTGTAAGCACTTTCAATATCAACAAACCTTTTTTTTAAACAAACAGGCTGGCTTTCTGCAGTCTCGATCTTGAGCAGGAACTAAATATTACAATATTAAAATAATGCTATGTTGGTGAAGTTAATGTAAAAATAAAAGAAGTCTGCGGCATCCATCCTGTCATTTTTAACATAAAAAACGGTAATAAAAGTAGGCTTAGATGTGTTTGAACCTCTAATTGATCGATTTAATGAGACATCTGTTTGTATTAAATTGTTTTAGTTAATTTTCAAAATGCATTTGAATGTTTATTATTAAGCAAGGATTTCCCGTCATTCCTGTATGAAAGCTCAGCAGTTTGCGCTGGCTCACTGAAAAAAGGCACACAAGCGAGTCATTTCGAAACATCAAGACAAATAAAATAAAGAAAAAATGCTGAAATTAATTAGCAGTGAGTGAATACTTGAGACAGTGGACCTTAAAAGGAGGAAGACATGATAGGTTTGTAGTCCACACAGCCATGTCTTGTCATCAAAATGGCAGCGGGCTGAAAAAGGTGTATGTGACATTAAATAGGACTTCTTTCTGTAGTCTGGGGCAGGGCTGTGATGGAAGGAGAAAGATTAGTCATCTCTATGTATCTCAGATCATCTCACATCTCATCTAAATGAAGACAGAAAATCAATGCGGCGTCATTAATTTACCCTGCTGATGCCTTTTAACTGGGCCAAGTTATTACCTACTTACACAGCTAGTGAGGCATCTCACACGGTACAGCTCCTGCACGTCTCAGCACTGACCTTATACATTAAACCCTTTTCCATACAACTGCAAAAATCGTTTTACAGCAAAATAGCTAAACCTTATTAAAACAATAAAAAAAATAAAAACGTCTGACAATGTCTTAATCTGTGATTTATTTAGATGTATTTGTATTCAAAAAATAAACATTTTTGCTGACATACTAATTTATATATATATATATATATAATAAATCTAGTCTGACAGATAGAGTTTTAAGTAGCTTGATTATTAAAAATAATTTTTATTTATTGACCATTTTTCCAGAAGAGAAAAATAGTATTACATTATATAAATTATATTATTATAAATATAATTTGTATATTAATTATTGCTTTATTCATGTATTAATATAAATAATTATTAACTTTAGTATAGTAGCTCTTAATGATTTTTGGACCATTTTCTTAGAAATGAAAAATAATTATGTAATTCTATTATATTATCTTGATACATTAAATAATATAATCCACTAATTAATTGCATTAATAATTCATTTCAACAAATCAAAAAAAAATTTAACAAGTTTAAAACGCCAGCAACTGATGGACTCTAAGCATGGAAAGAAGGCCACAATATATAGTCTTTAAAGTTAAGGTTTTTAAAATGAATGAACAGAAACACATGCATGGAGAATTTATTCAGGTAAGATGAACATGCATTCAGACCTAGGTGGGGTGAATTTTCATTTCATGTCTTTAAATGCTTCTGTTCTGTTTGTGTTTCGTTCCTAGGTTTTGTAGAGCAGGAACACATGTTGATAACATGCCAAATGTATTTGAAAACAACAGATCAAGATCATCGGGGCTGGGGATACAGTAGAGCTGAAGCGGGACATGAGGAGGACGTAGCCGCGTGATATTCCACCACCACCACCAGGCTCAGTGGACCTTTTTGGACTTCAGTGTTTAACTCAGGGGAGCCGCGGTGTTACTGGACCATACCGTACTCCCTTCTCCGAACCCCGAGCCCTTATTTTGCAGGACCACAGGACACACTACTGAAGACCAACACAAAAAATATATATATTTAAAAAAAGAAAAAGAAAAACAATGTAAGCCCGCAAAAGGCTCCGAATCTATGAATAAGTAGTATGGAAAAAATACGCTTTTTAAAACTAAGATAGACTTTTAGATGGGAATCCTGTAATATTGAACACGTCTTTGGGAAAACTTTTTAAAGAACTGTTTTAGAAACCAACAAAA
>JAUMHP010000078.1:4345859-4367862 GCA_032361065.1 Enteromius trimaculatus | reverse complement strand
TTTTTTATTGGATTCCTTTAATATTGAAAACGTCTTTGGGAAAACTTTTTAAAGAACTTTTTTATAAACAAACAAAATGGATTAAAAAAAAAAAAAAAAAAGAACAAAAAAACTTGAAAGACAGAACTTTTTGGAAGGATGTGACAATTCAGGACAAGAACTTGCTTCGACTCGGGATGGCCAACTTTTTTCTTGGAGTGCCTGTCCGTTTCCAGGGGCAACGGCTGCCACAAATCGCAGCCTCCGTCCGCTGGGAGACTTACCTGTCATTCCTTAGTTGTGTAGGGACCAAATGACCAAACCTTTTTATCACAAATGAAACAGAAAAAAAAAAAAAGACTCGTACCTGTAACATAATTGGACCACTGCATCTCTTGCTGTGCCAATCGGTTTAAGAGTTGTATTTAAAAAAAAAAAAAAGAAGAAGAAGATATATGTATAAAAAGACCATATATGACTATATGCATAAATGCATACATATAGATTGCTGATATGCTTTTGAATACTGGCAGAACTATTTCCGATGGCCCAATGAGGCCACTCACTTCGCTAGTTTACAATTACTGCTCAAAATGAAGAATATTTATTTTTATTTCTCTTCTAGTTTTTCTCTGTGGTGAGAGAAAGGGTGCATGGGAAGGGTTGTTCCATAATGCAGCCTTACCTTTTCTATCTTATGTCCTGACCTTGTAGTTAAGAGACCATCTTAAAGAGGTTTGAGATAAACAATCCTGTTTATATATACCGTACATACAATATGTATATGTATAGCAGACGTTCAAGCAATATGTATTCATATTTATGCACCTGTACAGCATATATATGGATACATACGATATTAATCCCAAAACCCATATATGTATTTATATGCATATATTTTATATGTGTGTATATATATAGAAACCGGCTATTCAATATGTAGAGCTGTAATTTTTTTGTAGATTTAAGCTCGAGTTTGAAACCACTGCTCTGCTTTGGACTTTTACCACTGGGAAGAATCTCAAATCGGCAGCTGCAATCTGCAGGCATTCCTCTCGATCCGATATAACGTTCCTTATCCGCCAACATACACACACACACAAACACAAGGGTGAGAAAACTGATTCCGTTTGTGTATATATGTGTATATGCTACTTACAAATGCAAAAAGGCCTCTCTCGTAAGAGAGTTTAAAGAGAATCAGGATCATTACGAAATAGTACAGAATGCGGACATATCTGCCTCCCGCCTCTGCAAACATTCGCAAACAAAAGTCGTTTTCATTCGAACCGAGCGCTGGCTTTAAAAACGAACGCCTGGCGGTTTTTCTAACCTCGATCGCCTTGTTCGCGCATGCGCCGTCGAATCGTCAGCAGTGCGTCCGTGTGCACCTGGCGGCACTGTGCTACGACACCGCTAGCAGCCATTCATTATTATTATGATGTCAAAACAACAGAAACACTCTTCTTTACAAAATAAAAAAAAGAAACAAAAAGAAAACTACTATAGCTACAGCTAACAGCGAAGCCTTCAAATATCTGTTGACATGACAAACCTGTGCAGCTTGACACCGCCATTTTACCGATTTACACCCACTCGACGTTCTGCTTACGGTTACAAAGAAGTGGGCATTATGTACGTTTTGCACAAGTATCGTCAGAATCCGCATCACATTGCGTGTTTACATGTGCTTCTTCGGCGTTCAGACGGATTCGGATGGAGTTTTCGCGCTCGCGGGAGCGAGGGTGGAACGCGAGTTTTTGAATTTCTTGTTAGCAAATTAAGGACTTTAAGGATTTTTTGTTACGCTTTGCAACTGACCTATTACACAAGATGGCACTATTGTAAATATATGATAATTCCAGAGCAGTAAAGCGTCTGTACAGTGGGTGGAGGGAGCGGTAGTTAGTTCACCTCATTTCGAAGGGGAAATGACGGCTTCTGAGAATGTTGTATTTTGCCTTTTAGATCTTTCCGACACATGATCATTCAGGTATTCCAGGATCTTTTGCAAGGATATGCATTCCGTCTGTTGGATTTCAGCGTCACCGGTCTTTCTCTCCCTTTCGGTCTTTTTCAACATCTGTCTCTCGCGCTCATCATCTTCCTCTTGTTTCAGCTGCAATTGTTTACATAGCAATCTGGAAATGTAGAGTTGACAAAACCGACAAGACAGAACACAAATTTTATTATAAATATATATAAGTATATACATGAACTACTGAATATACTGTAAATGTTTTTTTCTCTTTTTTGCTCTGTTCCTCTGTATATAGGTTTGCATATTTTATAGTCTTTTACTTCTATCTAGAAGGACTGGATGACTAAGAACATTTAAAGACAAAAAATGAAACTGAATTAAAGCAGGTAAACTCTAGTATAGAGATGCAGTATGGTTGTAAGGTATTTAATTATGGAACGTAAGACGAGCCAATCAGATTTGATCAGAACATAATGTCACTTTCAAAACTGCTGGCACATGCTTATTTATTTGCATATTTATGTATTCATATTTGTTAATTTTACCTAATGTCATTTGTTCAATTATTTTTCTCCATTTTAAAATACTAATACGTACTTTTATTATTTCAGAGGTTGTAATTTTTATGTTTGTAACCACATCGAATATCATTTTGTCATTTAAACGATGCTTTTTTAAATATATATTTTTACATGTTTTTGTATTGTGAGACACAATGGAACAATGCAACTGGCAGAATCAGGGTAATCCTTTATGGAGAATGTAGAACTCTTGAAGGACTGGTGTCAAAAGTTTTTTGCTGCACCTGTTAGAACTGTCTGCTGTTTTCTTCTGTTCTGCGATTCCATGCATCTGTCAGAACTTCGATGTGCTTCAATGCTTTTTCAAACACGCTGGAAAAAAAGGAAGAAAAACTGCACTAATCCATCAGCCTCTCAGCAACTTTGGTTTATAGCTGTTCTTCATTAGCACTGTCTTCAACAACAACAAAAAAAGTCAGAACTTACAGAAACAATGCAGTAAAAAGGGATTTAAAAAAAAAAAACGAAAAAAAAAAGGAAAATCCCAAAAAAAAAAAAAAAAACGATTTTCAGACATTTTGGGCACAGTTGAGCGTGCTGGGTGGTATCTGTGGATTTTTGCCAAGCCTATCACAAAGAGATTGAGCTGTATTAGCAGTCAGAGTACTGCCACGGCTCCTGCCCTGTTCTCAACTCCACGTTTCTCTGGTCCCTAGACTCTCTTTTGTAATTTTACTGAATGACGCGTTTCCGCTTAAGCCCAGTAATAAAGCACAGTGTAGAATAAAGCAGCATTACGCTTGTCCCATTTCCTGCTGTATGTCTATACAAGCTTTTTTATGAGTTGTTTTTATCTCTTTCTCTCTTTTTATGGATTTGTGGCACGACTGATGTACTCTGAAACCACTTCAAAGGCGGAGGGTTTACATGCGCGCACACACACACGCGCCTCTCTGAAACTTTCTTTACAACACTTCAGATCAAATTAGACCAATAGCCCTGGAGCGATGTTTGGCTGAATCCCATTGCATATACTGATGCTCCCAGATCGAGTTTGAAGTATCAAAGCATATATGCTGTGTATATCGAAAAAGCAGGGGAATAGGAAAGTGAGGGGACACATTAAAAATTGTGCTACACCCCCTGTGGAAAAAAAAATAAAAATAGTTAATATATGCAGAAAATTCAATGACTCATGGAAAACACAGCGCTGACTAAAAATGCATTATACTGACTAGTCACTCTTATGAGAATTTCTAATTTCATCAGATGACGGTGGGAACACGCGTAACAGATCACAGCAACTGTTCTTCAGAAGCTCTTTAAACATATATGTTGCCAAGTTAGTTCCTTGGAAAGCCTTTGGACTTTAATGGTGCTGCTGCCCAACCATCTGTGACTGAATAAACAACACCATTTATTAATAAACACATTTTATTAAGGCAAAAATAAACCTTGAATACGTCAATAGCACAACCAAAAAAAATTAAGACATAATTATTTCAAGACACTAAAGAGATTTAAAAGGCAGAATTAAGAGCACATGAATAATTCAGTTGTTCCTAGTTATCAACAGATGAAAAAGATGTCTTCTAAGATCTCACTCTCCTCCAGGTCTTGCAGAGAGGACCGATTGGGGCCAAAAGGAGAGAGAAGGGTCTTCTGAAAGGACTGAGGGGCGACGAATGTCTTCTGTGATGAGGGGTTGATTCGGTACCTTTCAGAGTTAGATACAGGGCTGATAATGTCCAGCAGCTCAACCAAAGAGTCATCCAACCTAACAAAGGAAAGAAAAAAAAACACTCAGGGGAAATGTCATATAATTGTTTTAAACACAAAAAAAAACATGACAATTTACATAGCACTTGGAATGCTGTACATCCTCAGATTCCCCTACATAAAAACAACATTGTTGCATCTGAATAGACGACAGAGTTCACAGGCTTTGAAACATGTGGCCTTAGGGTGCATACGAAGAACAAGGCGGCTCGTTTTTTTCCTAGTTTGGAAGGAAAACTGAGAGCAGAGCGAGGAGATAAATAAATAAAAGAATAAATAAACAAAGATTAAGCTAATAAAGATTCAACCCCTCAGTCGAGGTGCTTAATAAATTATTCATCGAGTACAGACGCGCACATTTCAGATATAAAACATGAATTCTTAAAGCACGCTCCACTGATGCTGCTAACATAATTCACTGCTCATTCTAAACAGCATTGATTTGCATCCATGCAGCAGAGGGGATGAGTGGGTATTCATACAGATGTGTGTGTGTGTGTGTGTGTGAGGGATCCCAGCTCCTATGAGAGGCAGAAAACGGTGTCATCCACTGAGTGCCTCTGACATATGAAAGCAGTAGTTGCTTCACAGCCATGATAGCAGTGATTATCCAGGAAGGTGATATGCATGCCATCCACTATTTCCTTGGTGTCTGACACTTTTTGGGTCTGAAATCATGAAAGTATTGGCTATACCTGAAAATATTTCCACAGAAAGGTAAATAAAGGTTGTCAGAATTTCAAACTTCCATCCTTTTCAGGAAACACATTAGCTCTGTTCTAAAGCTCGGCCTTCTAGGACAACATCCTATCTGAGATCGTACCTCAAAAGAAAATATTTTGTAAATTTTGCAATATTAAGATATTAATGCTGCCTGCCTTTTTGGCTAACCTCTGTGGTGCTTTAAAATGCTGTTTGGGTATTGGCAGCAAACTAGATTTGGACTAACTGTGAGCATATCAACATGCAATTTTGTTGATGACAAGCCTAAAATGTAGTTTAAAAAATAAATAAATAATCAGAAAACAATAAATTAATAGTATGAGCTGGCGTTCTCTTTATTTGTGCTTATAGATGAAAGTGCAAAAAGTCATGCCAATTTGTCATGAAAAAAGCTCATGAACAGAAATTGTGATTATTAGATTAACATTTGAGTAAAATAACATGACTTATTAATAAAGTAAATAATAAAGAACTTTCAAAAGAAAGAACACTTGTATTTTATTCATACATTACGCAGCAAGAATAAAATACAAGTGTTCTATAAAAACAAAAAATTCCCAGATTGTCAACTAAAAAGGTCACAGAAAAAAAATCTGAATAGGCTGACTAAATAAAAACTAAAAATTGACTACGACTCAAAATTTTCATTCATTTTTAACAAATATGTGACCCTGGACCACATTTTTTTAAATAAGCTTTCTGTTTATGTATACTTAGGATGGGACAATATTTGGCAGAAATACAATTATTGGAAAATCTGGAAACTGAGGGAGCAAAAATATCTAAATATTGAGAAAAGTGCCTTAAAAGTTTGAAGTTAGGTTAGCTTTTGCTACAAATTAACCTATGCAACTTGAGACCAATTTAAATTTGAGTTAGTTTCTCACAAAAGATATTGTAGGATACAGAACATCATATGTATGGACTTATGTCATTTCTGTGAAATTTGACCTGCAAAAATGGTCAAATCCAAAATTTAGTCCAAATTAGTGATGTCACATAACAAAAAGTTTTTTGTTTGATCAATGCTGCAAATTCACAGAACTGAACCCATCGGTGTATAGAAATTATATAAAATCCATATTGAAATAACTGAAATCTGCCAGCGAAAATCTATTGATCCCTAAATGTGGTCAATTTGGTCAATTTGCCAACCCAAACAATTTTCATTGCGAGAAACAATGCAACGAAAACATTCTTTTAGGTAAACTCTTTCTTAAAGTCTAAATTATGCCTCCTATCCTTCAACTGTCTGTTGACCAGGTGAGGACTGAGCGGACTGGAGAATCTCTGCACAGGTAAAGATGAGTTTTGAGGTTGACGGATTGATCCCCAGAGTGTTGAACACATGTTCGCAAAGCCAGCACAGTGGGGTTCCAGAGCACCTGTTCTCCCTTACGCTGGGACTGATGAAGGTGCCCTAGCTCTGGAAGACATCCGGCATTGTTCCGCTGCCAAAGATCGGAAACCCCCGGTTCCCTGAGGACTACAGACCAGTTGATCTCACTTCACACATTGCAAGGACCTCTTGAGAAGCTGGTCCTTGGACAGACCACCTGGATCCAGGACAGTTTGTTAACCGCTGTTACGGTTCTGACCCTGAACTCTGGAGGCAGCAACCATTCACCATTAACAAACCTACATATGCTACTATACTGGACACAAGAGCCCTGGTCCAAACCCTGGAGAGCTGCCTTGCTGTCTACTGCCTGTAAGAGGGTCTTCAAATGGGACAGATCTGGAACAACCTACAGTATATAGACTGCAACTCCTTATCAATTTCGAGAAGTATAAAGAAATGCAGTAGTACTTCAGCTTATTTCAGTTAGTTGCCATTTACAATTTTCCTTCTCTTTTTCCAGATGCATCCCTAGTAAGAAGTAATTACATTGCAGATTTCTTATACTTCAATCCAACTGTGATAGCATAAAAAGTGTTTTTGCACTGTTAACTTGTCAACCCATATTCCAGTAATACATACATAATCAGGAATATCTCATTTCACTCCTGCAATTTTACACGGAATATTTCTGAGTACTCGCTGATATTTTGTATAAAATTTTGTTTTCTTAATGAAATTACTTTGCGATAAATATTATGCAAGAATTACATTTTAACTTTATTTTTAACTGGTATTTTTCATTTGCTAGTTACAAGACTGTTTGAGAAAGACACCTGCTCCCTGACTGTCAGTAGGCAACTTCATATATTCACTCGCATTAAAAAAACGGTTACAAATATTTCATGACATCATAATAGGACAAGCTGCTTAATGTTCTTTTGCTTTTAAGCCTGAAACTTGAATCTAGGTTTCGTTTACATCCAGTCCAATAACAATAATAGTAATGTCCAACCCGGGAATCTCTTTTAGTCATTTTGGCGAATGACAATCGATTGCCATCCGACAATTCTTTTGCACATTTGCATCAGAGGGAAGGAGAAGGAGAGCTTACACTAAGGGTGGATGGCTGATGGGGTGGGACTTTGGCAAGGCTCCCTCTTGAAATGTGAGAATTAGCATTTTTATTTGTTGATTTATTTAACGGACAGGCCTCTCAAACAGCCATCCATCAACGAACGACATTGCCGATATGAATAATGCATTTCTTACCGCCGGTCACAATCTATAACAAGGGAAGGGGTAGGTGTAGTTTGGGCGGGGGAGGGGGATGTTAGGGCGTTGGTAGGAGGAAATTGCCGGAGAGAATGCTAATGTGTTTGGCAGTCATATTTACCCAATCGCTTTCATTGCTTTTCACAAGGTCCATTGGTGAATGACCATGAGACATTAATATCACTTAAGAGGAAGTTTGCTAATCCCAAACGCTATCTGTTCACTCAACGGATCAGTAAGGGTTGGGAACAAAGTTCAAGATGCCTGAAATAGAAAAGCAGAGGTGAGCAGAATGATGGCAGTATTTAAGTATCCAGATTACTGAAGAGAAAAATAAAATAGCAGGAAAAAAATTGAAAAAAATAATAATATAAATATTTAAATATTATAATTTTTAAAATGAATATATACTGTGTGTGTGTATATATACATATATATATACACATACATACATACACACACACACACACACACACACATATACATACACACACACACACACACAATACATTTTAACATACTAAATATATAAATAAATATATATAATATTATAAGTGATTTCATTGTTTAAAATAAAAAGTGATCTAAGTGTCTAAACAGGAAGCAAGATATGTTTTTGGAAAACTTACAAAAGTATAAAGAATATAGTAGAATATCTAAAGGTTAGCTCATTTTGCAAACACAGGCATTACAAAAAATTCCTACTTGCATCAGTGAGAGTGAGGAGGAGTAAAATGCAGAGAGAGTGAGAGACAGAGAAAGAATCAGGTTCTACTTCAATAATTCCAAACCAAAAACAGTTTATCAGTTTCCAGACTCCATTTTACTGTTCTCATTAAAAATGTCCGTCACACCTGAGAGCCCAAAGAAATTTGTAGCCCAAACATTAATATAAAAATCCTAAAACGGCAAATACCGACAAAACTGCGTGTCAATTTTCTTCCAAATCAATAGTAAGCTGAGGAGAGGCGCAGGCCATGAACAGGAGCGCTGACATTTCTTACTTCGGCTCTATCAAACCAGCCCTGAACATTTTAATAAGATACACAATTTAAAAAAAAAAAATAATAATAAAAATCTTCTGTTAAAGTGAAGAGGAGTTTACAAAAGATAGACCAAGTCTGCACAGGTTAATTTAAAAAGGTGGAAGTAAATTGAAAGAAGAATGTGGTTTGTATTGTTTTGACGACTCTTGCAGAGGTTGTGGAGTTTTATCAGTCTTACTGCATAATTCATCTCCTTCTGTGACACTTACAGTCCACTCTCCTGAGCGAGATCAACTCACACATGATTTTTATATTTCTGAAGGAAATGTGAGGAGCTCGCCAGGCGAAATACACCATCATGACAATTACTTTTTATGTAATTATTTAATAAATCAACAAACCTTTTGAAAATATGTGATATTAAAAAATAATATCTTTTCTAAATGTTTTTACCACATTGTTACATAGTTGCTAAAGCGATGCTGATGCGGAGGATGCTGAAGAGTCAGAAAAGCTCACATTGAACTCTTTATTAATACATGTGCAAGATTTAGTTTTAGCATCCACCATGTCAAAAACCTAAAAGCTCAAAAGTCTGGTTGCTAAGAAAAGTAATAACACACAGCTTCCCTCAATCATTCAACTCCACAAATGAAGCCTGAAACATGATGAAGTTCAATACTTTGCCTTCCAAGTCCTTTACCAACTATTTATTAAAAATAGAAATAGTGATACTTGCTTTAGCAAGAACTTAAAAAGCCCTTAATTTGAAAGACAAGTGCTGATTCTTGGATGATAACACACTTAAATTGGTCTTGAGTTCACACACCCCAAAGATACTGCTAATCAAAGAAAACTACCTGTTTCGGATTGAGTGAAACGTTATTCCCTGTTTTTTAGGGATCTTTTTTATTTTAAAGGAATAGTTCACCCAAAAATGAAAATTATGTCATCATTTACTCACCTTCAACTTTAACCTGTATGAATGAAGTTTGTAATCAGGCTGTTTGGGTCACCATTGACATAAAAGTAGGGGAAAAAATACTGCTTACATACTTTTATTTACTAATAAAATAGAATAGAATAGAATAGAATAGAATAGAATACTTTGTGTTCTGCAGACACACAGGTTTGGAACCACTCTAGGGTGAGTAAATGACACATTTTCATTTTTGGGTGAACTATTCCTTTAAGGAAAATTATATATTAATTCATTGTGGGCCGACAGCTATAAGTTGTTCTTTTAAGAGTGTGTCCATGCAGTAACAGACCCTTTAGACCCTGGGATATACCTGGGGTTGTTCAGAAGACTGCTGGCATTCAATCTCTGGCTTCTTAGAAAAATAAATAAACTATAAAATGCCACATTTCATTGATTTCCTTAAATCAGATTTGGTTTTAAATAATGCAAAAGGTACATTCCAGACAGTGGGCTACAATAAAATATTTATCTTCCATACATAGACTTCCCACGGTGCTGGTTGGCATAAATGTGGTCATCTCATTAGAGTTCATGTTTGGTATTAGTGGGGCAGAGGAAGGTTTTACATGAAGCTTTACCAACCAAGCCAAATATGTCCTTTTAAATCAAAATATGAATTGCATGTCATATGTACAAATATTTGTGCCGTCTAATGTAACTTTCCATTTTCATAAATTATTTTAATTAACCTTTATAATTATTATTTTCCCACCATCGGAGCAGTTTAAGCTAGTTTAGGGACTTTAAATATTGATGTTCGATTTCTTGACCGTGGCAAATCAAAAATTCATTCAATTAAAATATTCTAAGAGAAATGCGTAACTACAAAACATTCCGTTGGCTATTTTATCAAGTTTCTTTGACGTTAAAACTGCTTGATGTAACAATGAAAGGTGAATCTGGAATGTTCACTTGGAAATTCAACAGTTTGACTGTTCATTATAAGAAACATCTATGCCCTGGTCTTAGTTCACATTTGGCCCTTCTCAACATCCCCAATATATATTATGCATACGCGAGTATTCAATTCCCAGTCAGTTCTGACATTCTCTTGGTATGCCTCCCACAAATATCATAGCTGCACACAAAGCAGCCTAATTTTCCCAGCCCCTGTAAAAGTTCTGGCTCGGTAATGAAACGTCGGAGACAGAAAGGAACATATTAAATGCAAAATATTCACCACAACATATAACAGGGGGAGAAAAAAGGCAATTACTTCTGAAGTCAGTACATTTTCTCCTAGAAAAAAAGGGAAGAAATACGTCTTACAAACGACTTACAAATAATCTGCATTTTTCAGAGATGGCACACTAAACGAGACATGCTCATGCGCTCGCTGTGGGGGTTGGGGGAGGGAAAAAAAAAGACATGCTGTCACATTAATTACCTTTCTACGTTAAAAGAAAACGGTAATGAATTTCCTTCCCTATCCCAGAGTGTGTCTCGCGCTAGCGGTCAGTGATTCATTCTCTGCCTCACTCTTTCTCATTAAGCTGAGGGAGGCGGTGCGTTCTCGGCCTGGGCTGGAAGACTCGGTTCAATTACACCTGCTGCTGGGCCCTGCTACGCCAGCTAATGGGACTCAGCTTGGCTCCTGTCAGCCTCAGTGCTGGCCGGCAAAAATCTTCATTTAACTCATCAAACAAGCCTCGCACTGCGTTCGGCCCAGACCAGCTTCCTCGTTTTTTCCCCTCTTTCTTCCCGTCTTCTTCCTTTTTCCCTGTTTTATTCTGATTCCCCCATACATCACTGCTCCCACCCCTTCTCCTTTTTCACATTCATGCATTAAGAAGCTCTATTACAGAGACAGGGACTCCAAGAACACGATTAATACACAGGCTTGGCCCCGCTGTGTTGTTGAGACAAAATTGCCATGATTGTCATTTCCCTCATTCCTGAATTGAACTTGTTAAATTGTATTTACTGGTATGGGTCTTTCCATTGAGTTTTCTGAGAGTGGCTTCTCTTAAGCACCATACCCCACCCATCTTTAAATTGCAACAGCAGCCTCTCTACAGAAAGTGGTAGTTGAGTGACCGAACTGTCAAGTGGCAAAATTAAATGTTTTGCTCAACTAAAAATATAGAAAGGGTGTGTAAAAACACAATGGTTGTGTTAGACGGCTGGGCGGGAACTAGACAGGATGAATTAGATGTGTGAAAGAAGAAGCCCATCCATAGCAAGGGAAAAACATGAGTGGACCAAAAACAGAACCCTGAGGGACACCTAAACTCACCTGGAATCCTTTGGAGTGCTAGGAAGGCCAAGAGGAGGAATTTTGGGAAGAGCAGATGTCCGGAAGCTTTGTGTAACCACAGGAGAGGTGGCCATATCCTTCTTCGTAATGGAGATGTCTGCAGGGAGAAAATTAGAGATGCTAGAAAGGATGTGATGCAAATTTCCAATTAAAGAAGTGAGGTATAACATATTCTGCATGTACCTTGTGAAATCTTGGACGCAGACTGTTCAATACTTGATGTGTGTTGCTGTGACTGTATGTTACTTAATTGATGTTGAAGACTTCCCTGCAAAGTGTCCGACTCTCCTTCTTTTATTTCACTTTTGAATAAGAGAAAGAGTGAGAAAAACAGAGAGCAAAGATTTTGGTCAACACAACTGCTTAAAACTGCTACAATATCACAATTTAAAATACCTTGTCTATTTTTATACAATTTATTTCTGTAATGAAAAAGCTGAATTTTCAGCAGCTATTACTCCAGTCTGCAGAGCCACATGATCCTTGAGAAATTATTTTAATAGGCAAGGCAGCCCATTTCATATACAATGGCAATTTAAAGTGCTTTGTAAAATATGCTGTGTTTGGTACTCTAGAAACAGTTAATGATGCTGAAAACAGTTGGGCATGTTTAAATGTTTGCATTGTTTTCAGGATATTCATATCAGGATATATTAATGAACAAAATTATAAATGTATTTATTGCCAGTTTAATTTAATGCACATTTGCTGTATAAAATTATCAATTAAAAACAAATCATATAGACGCTGAATTTTTATCATAGTGCATAATTGAATATTACATTTATTTTATTTATTTATTTATTTTTCCATCTCTACAGCCCTTTTCTGCTTCCAAACGGTTTTGAAAACAAGCATTACCTGCGTGTTAACTGATCCATTACAAAACTGGCTTGTTGACCATCATTAAAACGGCGGTCTCCATTTAGAGGTCTCTCAACGTCTGTTGTGGTTGCTTGCTGAAGCCTTCAAAAGTGACAAACAAAAACAATGTTCATGGTTCAGTTCAGGTTAGGCTGCATAATGTTGATTACGATCAAAAACAACTGAACTTATCCCTCATGGTTACAGTACACTGAACTGGAAATTTTTATTTATTTCAAACAATGCATAAATTAATTAAAAAGGAACTAATATTTGAACTAATGGTTTATGGCAGACTCTTACTTGCTGTACTGAAGGTATGACTGATGGAGTTGCTTGTTCTGAAGCAAAAGTTTCTCTTCCTGTTGAGCCAACCGAGCTTGAATTCTCTCTCTCTCCATCTCCAGCTGTTTCTTCTGAAGGAGGAGACATCGTTTTTTCTCCTCCCAGTTCTCCCGACCAGACATTGGTGCTACTCCAGTTCGATTAGCACCACCCATGCCATCATCTTCTATTCTGTGGCACTGATGAGAGCACTTGGGTTCAGAGGCACCATGCAGCCTCAGGGTATCACAGGCTGCAGGATCCCTGTTGGAGAAGCTGAGTTCGCCATGTCTACCTTCAGAATTGTGCCTTTCATGGATTTCGCGGTTCTGGTTGCTGCTGGAGGGTGCACTGGATGGTCCCATTGAGAATGAATGAGTGCACTCCACTGACCCACCTCTATCAGTTCTGCTTTCTGATGAATGGAGGTCCAAGTAAGATCCATCCAAAGCAGTTCCTCTTCCACCCCAAGACCTCCTGGCCGCCCCCTCACTGCTTGGAATCTGTAGGACAGGGCATAGGTACAAAAAGTATACACATCACCTCTGACCATTTAATAATGTGGCCACAAAGGCAGCTTTTACTCAAGGGAGTCAGAAAGGGTGGGCTCATCCCAAGAGAATGCAACAATCCAAGGTCAATCACCAAAGAGATAAACATTCAGGACAAAGGAGAATCGTCCGCCTCTCAGGGGACAGAAATGGGCCGCTGACTAATTCAAGAGGAGGTCACGGAGCATGTAAACATACATTACTCACAGCCAAGGTTTTCCAAGAGGACAAGCTCATTTCCCTTATACAAGCTTAAGATGGAGGGTGCATAGGGTGCATGGTCTAAACTAAAACAACATGTGAGTTTTTTGTGTCAGTTAGTGAGTTTTCTTGCTTTGTTCTAGCTTTAATATTTTTAGCCACAGTGCTTTGAAGGGGATGAATTTAGAGATGGAACCTCTCAGAGAGGGTTTTAGTGTGCTGACAGGTTAACAGTTATAGATGCTAAAGTGTCAGCATGCCAAAACCCCTCTCTGAGCTTCTCTAAATCCATCCCCTTTAAAAGCACCACCGCTAGAGCCATCAAAACAGCGTTTTTGTAACAAATTCACCTTCAACACATTTTAAGGCAATTACTGTTGGACTTTAAATTGCCTGCTGTGAGCAACGGACCGCTATTATGAATAATCCAAAGATCTATGATAGTTTTGAGCAATAAAAGGAGCTGGATATTTGGGCTTTTTATTTGTTGAATACCTGATCAGACAGGATAGGTCATTAAAGATTTGCATGACAGATCTATTTGTAGTTATGAGTCTGCAGATTGAAAAGCTAAATAACAAAGCATAAACTTTGAATAGGGTATTAAACTAAGATTAGTTTTTATATTGCTAGAAAATTGGTGGTTTCCCCTGGATTTGCAGTTGCTTTTTATTTAGATTCAGTCCAGGCATTTTGTATAATATTTTTATAAAATTTCTTTATGTATTTTTCTTTAGGAAAATTGAGAACTGGTATAAACAGTTCAGTTGCAAAAATGGTTCCAGTATGTGTGTAAAGATACATACATTTAAAAAATAAATAAATAAAATGTTGTGCCAGAGCAATAAATTCAGCCGATGTCCAAACTACTTCACATATACAATTAAACTGTGGCATTCATTTTTCTTTTTCAAATATTATCTTTCAATTCAATATGTCGTATTACAGAGGTAAAATGAGTTATGAATGCCATTTCATGTTTCAGGCAACCTTGGTGATCACATCTTTGACCAAAGACAGAGGGACAAACACACACACACAAAAAAGAAAAAATATCTGTAGCTGGTAAAATGATAGAAGCATAATGTAATTTACGGAATTACTGAGTTACCCTTTTATATGTTCAAGGTCAATACTGCATACATACATATCTACATTTTATCTGTGTGTTTATTTTAATACAAGTTATATCGCTAAGTTATATATACAGATATAGTTATTTTCAACAAATACTCAAATCTCAAAACAAACAAATATCACCCGTCACATGATAACCTGGTTGGTCTGCCAGAATATTAAGTTATTGGGGCAAACAAATTAATCTCTGCATAGAGGATACAAATTCAGTGCACGCACATGTTCAGTCTGAGCCATTTCTGCCTTTTCTCTATCGCTCTCTCCCACACACAGGCACACTCTCTTTCAGTACTCACCTTGCTGTGGGAGCAGGACTGATTGAGCAGGGTGATAGACTTGTTGAGTTTCTCTTGCTGTTGGGAGAGGTATTGTTGATAGAGTCCCAGCAGCTCCTGACACTCTCGGTACTGCTGCTGCAGGCCTGTGCTGCGGGTCAAGGGTCAACACGCACTGAATAACTCTGCCGCTTTTCCCACTTAGACTAAAACTCTCTCCCCTCCCAAGCCAGACATGGTAATCCATTTCCCCCACTGTAGTGTAGCCAACCTAATGCTGAGTAGGCAGGAGCCTTTATACAGAAGGTACAAAATGAAAGAACCTCCCTCAGAGTAGAGCCCCAAAGGTAATCAGTAACAGTAAAAGAAAGCTTTATGTCCAGTTAAATACTCAAATGTTTTGAAATGCCCAAAGCTGATGTTATCAAGCTTCAGATGCATAACCAATATTTCAAGATGTTTTCTTGGACTATATTAGTAATTAAAGATTTATGTGGTCTATGAGTTGACTGGAGGCTTTAAAAAAAAAGAAAGAAAGAAAAACTAACTGAATATGGTATAAAACCACACTAAGTCATGTAAAAATTAAGGTATTCATTTAGAAAAAAAGTGTTTGTGGGGGTGGGGGTCAGGCAAATTTGTTTGTATGCTGTTAATCATCTTTAACTGCATACAATTTTTTTTAGAAAATAATAAAATCACAAAAATTTGGTGAAAACCAAGAAAAAAAAAAACAACAAATACAAATGGCTGGGTACAATCTAAACTTCCTAAAATTAATTTTTCAATTGAATAAGTTGCATTAAAAAATTTCTTCCACTAAGAGTTTGGTTGCCCAGTGTCTTTATTTCAAAGAGGAGGAGACCAATTGGACTTTTTCTCTGCCTCCTGAAATTTGAGTCTCTCTGGCTGTAACCCAGCCGCTAGTACCTGGAGTCATGTTTGTGACTTTCTGAAAAAGTGCACAGACAGAGAAGAAAGCGAGAAGAGACAGCAGCACTGCTGAGAAGAGATAGAAGTGTTTCTTCGGGGCGAGGGCTTCACACACTCCTCCATCTGGGTCTGGCTGGGCAGCGGTGGGCAGGATGCCAGGCTGTGAGACAGAGAGAGCTGGCACACATGCAGCATTGGGCAGAACTCAACTGATCTGGAGCAGAACCACAGCCACGGCGACTGCGCTGACTAATGACTGCGTGACGTACGCTCGCTTACTCTCACACGCTCTGCAGAAATCCATTCGATAGATCTAATTTTCCAATGTGGAAAGCAATAATGGAAAGCGACTTTTTTTTTTCTTCTGCTCTTTCTTATTAATAATCAGCCTGGCTGTAGAGCACAACCGCTAAGCGATCCTTACAATACCTCAAGGCCCAGGAATTCAAGAGGGGCAACACAGATCAAACCGACTGAAAGTTAGAACGTTATAGAGATTATTTATAGTCCTCATATCTCTGTTATTACAATGTCAATATGCACTAAATCCAGCCTCTGCTCAACAGTCTCTCAATCCAATACCCATAAGATAAGCGTGGTAAATCTTACCTTAAAACAAAGGCTAGTATTAAAATCTCCAGAATACTGCAGAAAGAAAATGGAACTTCACAAATACAAAATTAACCCACAAGAGGCCATGCGCTAGTGATCTTTACTACAGATGAAGCTGGGTGTCAAAACAAAGTGGTATAATCACAGTGGCTTCTAGGTTAAAGAAACGACCAGGGCAAATAATGTCCAATAAATAATTTAAGTAATATAGTTTTCATGTAATCTCCTCACAGTTGCCATGTAACATGATGCAAACCCTTCAGTTTGTTTTGTTGTATGTTAAATTGGTAACATTTTTTTCTAAATTACATACTACACTCCATATTAACACATACATGTGAATTTGTCTTCTATAAAAAATGACTGATTGATGCCACTGATTCTGTGCTGTCAATCTGAATAAGTAGCAAGTGTATAATTACAATTAGCCATACAATTACTACAAATAAATAACTCTTAATGTTTAGTTTCAAATAATTGTCGAATGAAATATATCAAACTATAAAAACTTAAGAGCTAAGATAGTGAGAGGTTTTAATACAAGCCAATTACAAGTTTCTTATGGTAATTAAAAAATGCAATATAAAGGCCTCTGGTAAATCAAATTTGCAAGTTTCATCTGCTTTTTTTTCCCTGATATTGTTAATTGAAGCAGAATAAAGTTGATTGTGAGCTCAGAACATTATAAATACTAAAATCTGTACATAAAAAATGCATTAAAACCGTAGAATTGTGAAATATTGTTTCACTTAGAAATTGGATATTCTTTTTATTAAATAAATGCAGCCTTGGTGAGCAGAAAAGACTTCTTTCAAAAACACAAAAAGATCTCAGAACCACAAACTTTTAAATGGTAATGTACTTACTCAACCCCCGCAAGGTCAGATCATTGTACTATTTAGCAATTTGCACTGGCTACCGATAGCTGCTTGCATAAAATTCAAGGAGTTGATGCCTACAAAACTTGCACTGCACCTTGATTTTACCACTTTAGACTTATGTGCCCTTAGTAAGCTTGCACTCTACAAGTGACTGGTGCATTATAGAGGCACAAAATCACAGACTTTTACCCTAACTGTTCCCTGCTGGTGGAATGTCTTTAGCCCTTTAAGAAATGACTCCAATCTCTCTCCAACTGAACTTGACCCACTAACATTAGCACTTTCTATTTTACTTCTATTGCATCTTTTCATTTATTATATATTAAAAAGCTTTTTACTAAAGTTACTAAAGAGTTACTAAAACTAACACTCTATACTATTTCTATTCAATTTACTTGTTTTCTTTTAGAAATATATAACTTTTTGTTCTATTTTGCCTACTTTTTTTTTTTAAATGACCCTCTATGTGGTAGAGTTCTCTATTCTTATTCTGTCTACTCATATTCTTTATTTATTTTTCAAAGTAATTACCCTTAAACACGAACTTTTCTATTTTATCTACCCTTTTCTTTTTATTTATTATTTACATAAAACTGTTTGTGATTTGATTTCTTCAACTGTCCTATTTGTAAGTTTCTTTGAATAGAAGCTTCTGCTAAATTACTAAATGTAAATAGTGGTCTTAAAGTCCTTGTTAAGGACGTACCGTAGGTGGAAATATTTCAGCTAAACTAATCTGGCTTATTATTGTAGCTCATTCAAGATAACTGACCGTCTCAAATGAAATGATTCAAGGGGATATCAAATCCCGAGCTGCCAACAAACACTGTCCTTCATGACAGCTGGATGTCAAACCGCTGTGTAATAGCAGGTATGAAATGAGTAACTGTTCAACAAGCACTCTTACCATAAATAGGCCTCTCATTTGTAATGAGAACGGAGAGCCCATCTCGTAGATAGAGCGCATCGCATGCAGGCATCTACCTCGCAGCTGACGAGAGGCTTCTGATACTCCGATAGACAGGTTGGGCGTAAACACACACATATTAATACATTAACAGAAGGGCGTGCGGGAACGCTCAGCGCCTGGTAATCTGGAGCGACTGGAGCGGGACTGATAAGATTCTCTCCCGCTTCCCGCAGCGCAGGCACCTCTGTTGGCTGCCGGCCAATCAGAGCTCATTCCGAGGGCCTACATCAGGAGAAAAGAAAGCTGCAGGCATGGTGCGTCTCCACCCCCCGTCCAAAAATACACAAAATCAGAGTTTGCATTCGATATTTCAGACAGCCGCTGTCAACATGATTCACTCCCCTGTCAGCCGGCGCAGAAATAAAATAATGAAATCCACCTCGAGGTAGAACAAAATTGCGCCGAGGAGAATATTTTACAGGGCCTCTCGGCCGGATGGTCTGTGTGTGTAGGTTGAGATGTAAATCGATAGGAGGACAGTTCACACGACCGCACGCTTCGAATGATAACAGCGTAAGTGACTCACCAAGCCACTGATGATTTGATTATTTATATATCTTGAGACTTAATTTGCTGCGAGCATGTGGTTTATTACTTCCAATTATTAGTGTGTCTACAAAACTAATTGGTCATAAACAATATGCGAGCTGTGGATTTGTGATGAAGTGCCATTTCTGTGAGGGTCTAAACTCAACCTAAGCACAGATCAGGAACTATTCAAACAAACTATTACAAAAGGACTTGTGCTACTCTGATCCATCCGCGGCATTCGGAAAAGCGACCATGCAAACTTCAATAAGATTAATGATATTGATGAATGCATTCAACTTCTCCTTTGTGTCTTCCATGCGTCTTGATGTAAATTCCTTGTGAAGAACAAAGATTGCGAGCTTCTCTGTAATAGAATCTACCGCTCAGAGACGTGGTGTAGAATGCCAAAGACAGGCTTGAGAAAATTCTAATTTCATTCCGTACACGAGCTTCAAATTCTTCCTACACACAGAATGTAACTTATAATCCCGCACCCCCCCCCCCTCCTACGGAGATATTTCCTCTTGATAATCGCGATCCTGGCAGATGAGATGGAGACGATGCGAGCAATTATTCTACACAGACCCTCATAGCTCAGCTTGCCTTTTTGCATCCCCCTTAACCTTTAAGAACAGTTCGGTGGGACAGCATCTGTCTGATACCTTTAGAGACCATCCAGTCTCCACAGGGGGCTTTCATAGAGTTTGTCTTGCACTACAATCTCTTTTTAATGGAGTTTTGAATTTTAGTGGAAATGCCAGGCCGTGGAGCCAAAGTGCATTTAATTGAGTTGAGCTCGCCTAATTTCTGAGCTCGCCTGCCAAATCTGCAATTTAGCAGCCTGCGATTGCTCTTCATATTTCACAGTGTTGGGCGAAACTGATGGTTTGCCATGTCTTTTGACCAGAGCAAGATCACCAAAGCTGGCAGAACCGCAAGAAAAAAAAGGAGCATCCGAACTGTGCAAAGTTTGTGATGTGCCAGCCGGATGACAGGTTGGCACGAGAAGAAACCCACGCCGTTCCCAGTGGTCGTGTGATTGGTGCCAGCTCTTTCAATTTCAAACGAAAATTAAAAGCAGTTCAACCCAAACCAAGGACGGGTCTGATCCCTGAGCTCAAAAACTGGCATCTAAAATAGTAAATATTAAACGTAACACAGCGTGAATGCTCTTTGTTCATTTGTGTTGCATTTCACACAATCACTGCTGCAAATAAAGCCCGTTTCATCTTCAATGAAAAGATTCAATATTAGTGTGGTCCAATGTGACACATAATGCCAAAGAGAGAGAATCTTCACCTCCTTAAATGCAATTCAAAAATCGTCTCAATGACATCCTGCGGTTATATTTCCCCTACAGCAGTCACGACGAGGCTGAACACAGATCCAATGCTTACACAACACTGCCCCCTGTCAGTTTAATTTGCAAAGCAGTCCTTCACCTTCTTCAGGATGATAGGAGTCAACACATTGTCAATTACACTACCATTTAAAAGGTATCAGATTTTTTTTAAGGAAATTAATGCTTTTGTTTAGTGACAGCAAAGACATTTATAATGTTACAAAAGATTACTCTCAAATAAATGCTATTCTTAATTTTTTTTCATAATTTTTTCCACAAAAGTATTAAGCAGCACAAATGTTGTCAACATTAAAAATAATATAAATAATTTTATAAAAATACAAATATATTTTTCTATTATTCTATAAATAATAGAAAAACACTATTTTAAATTCTAAATTTCTATTTGATTCTGAATTAACATAACCAGAACCGATAAAATATGTACTAAAATAGTGTTAATTTGCTATGAATGATGACAGCATTTAATTTCTATGAAATCAAAGTCGAAAAATTTTACTCTACCAGAACATTCTTACCGCTTCCCTACTTGCTGTAAAAGGATACTTTCTCTCTCTTGTACGATGAGTTGGTTTTGTTGCTCTAGCTGTTGGATTTTTTTCTCAAACGTCTCCTGTTCATCCCTGAGTTTTTGTACAGACTCCTCTTTTTCTTCACTAACTCTGAAAACAAACACAAACAAAACAGATCGGATACACATCAGTATCGCTATGCACAGAAAATCACATTGGCCTGAAGGCTTCTGTAATCAGTCTAGAAAGTCTAAAAAGTATCAGATCACTATAATGAGAGGGCTTTACCTGGCCAGCTCCTGGATGAGATTGGCAATCCGACGCTTGTCCTCTGGGCAGAGATCCTTCAATGATGGCTTACTTTTGGCTTGAGCAGCACTGAAGGGAGGCTACAGTCCAGAACAGACACTTTTAAAATTTTATTTCCACACATCTATGGAACACAAATTTCTGAAACTTTTATGTACAAATCAATTGAACAAAACTGGTTAGATTCTTAGCACCTCCTAAAAATAACCATGTGAATTTATGACTGCCAAAGAGAATTAGACATGCACTTCCTGAGGGAAATATCAGTTCATGCAAGGTGATGTTCGATAAAAACTAAATTCCATATGCAAATATTAACATAACAGAGCACATGTAAAACAACATTGTCTACATTTACTAGCCGACCAATCTGACTTAGTGAAGCCCTGAATTATTAAGATGGTTCAGGTGTACCCAAAGATTTATGCACTAGGGGGCAGTTTCCCGAACAGGGTTTAAGACCAATCCAAGATTAAAATAAATGTTAGAGCTGTCAAAAATGGAAAAAAACTTGCACTGAACTACCTTAAAATACATTACTGCCATTGTTTGGTCTTAAAACGCTCCCACGTAATGCTTTTTGTTAGACATGTTTCTAAAAACTACTTAAATGTCCTAAATTAACAAAGATAGTCCTGGCTTAATCTAATATCGGTCAGAGAAAACCGCCCCAAAGGGTCTTCAATAATTCAGACACACTTGCATGTTTCTGATGAGT
>JAUMHP010000078.1:4319186-4336221 GCA_032361065.1 Enteromius trimaculatus | reverse complement strand
CTATCTGTGGTTGTCAGGCATCTGGTGGGCTGAGATTGTGACTCTGCCCTTGACGACCACATGACCCTCGGAGACACAAACACACACTCTCACACACACTACAAGGCCACCGGTGTGGTCTAACATATGCATGTTTTATTACAGTAATAATATGTTCTCTCTGTTTTTTCAATTATTGACTTGACAAATGTAATTGTTGTGTATCATATTAATGTTATTCTACTAAAGATCATTTATCTATTTTCAATATGACATCATTTAGTGAGTATGACTTAAGAACTACAGTGCAACCACTAAAGAAACCTGCGTAAGTCATTTCCTCAGCAAAGATAAGGAGCCGATAAGGCATGTGATAGCAGGATGCTGGTCTTTGCCCCTGCATATGTGGGTAAATTATATTAAAAATGTTTTAGCTGCATGAATAATTTGAAAGCCACTGAAATTAAAAAATAAAGAAATACATTTTATTTGTATGATCAATGATTAATAATTATCAATAAGCTCACAATATGCTCACCTCGCAAGGGATGGTTCACAGAACGGTCAGAATGTGGGTAACGAAACAGTTAAGGATAATGTGTGTTTATGCTACTATAAAAGTCTGTTTGTGTCTATGGAACCTGCTGAGCTGTGGATCAACTTCATATCTTTGCTTTGAGTATTTCATTAGCTTGTGGAAATATGACATTTTTACATTGTGTAAAGGCTGAGAAATATTTGCTCACAGCTTCCTCAGCTTCCTGATCACCAGTCCTGGGTTTTGGAATTTGGCCTGCAGCATTTCCCTAGAAGTGGTTTATGGAATAAAAGACAGTATTGGCCAGTTTTATCTTTCTTTGAAAGTTCAGAAGAATGCTGAGCTACAGGAAACACGGCAAGTCACTGAACAACTGGTTCAACAATTCGTTGAGAAACGCAAATGATTCATTCACTCTCAAGATCTGAGTTGATGAAAATAGGCTGTGACTTTGTTTGGAAGTGGTTTCGATGGCAGACTGAAAGAAAAGTAAGTAATATTGTGTCCAAAGTAATCCAAGTTGCTTAAAAGCTACTCAAGTTGCTTAATTTTAATTTCTTGGCTTCACTGAACCGATGTAAGCTATAAAAAGCTGTATCATGACCCATGCTGCTTATGAAATAACATCTTATAGAAATGGCAGGACCCTTTTTGTAAAAAATTGGGGGTATTTTGGTGTTTCCTAACTTGCTTAACTCATAAATAAAAAAAAATAAAAAAAATTATTGGGAATTTTCTATTTTGGTCACATAAATAGGGTGCCTAATATTACGCATTAAAAAGTACATGTATTTTTTTGTTCCGATATATACATCAATGCGTCTGACGGGATAGTCTCAAGTTAAGCATTCGTAGTCTTTGCCCTGTGCGCGCGCATAGTGCGCAGTCGTGCCAGGGTCACTCGGACAATATACGCATTGTCTCTTTGAAGTAAACCGAGGATTTCAGCGGAGACACGCACACTTGAGAAATGAACTGGGAATGGAGTGACATTTATTCCCATCCGTTATGGATGGTTTCCACGGCGATCCTGGCCATAATTGTGCGCGCGCAGAGGAAAGCAGTGTGGAACCCGCGCGCCTGTCCCGTGAAGCTAAACGGGAAAACTGCGATCGTCACTGGAGCTAACACGGGTGAGAATCAATCTTTTACCATTTAAATGTAAAATTCATGATATTTTGATATATTAAGCACCTTAACTTTACCTGTGTCCTATTACACAGACAACGAGTGCATCCATGATGAAACTACAAACATTGTGACGAAAAAAAAGTATGAAGCTCAAGACATGTTTCATGTATATACAACCAAAACCTGATTGTTATTGTTTATTTAGTCGTGGAAACGCTCCGTGGAAACTGGTTACATTAGACAACACCAGATGTTTTACATTGGTTGCGTCTGGTTTGTATTAAGAACATGCCAACGAAAAAAATGTCCTGACATTGTTCAGTCAGTGGTTGAATGGTTTTGCGGAGCATTAAAAGCTTAAATATATATAAATAAATATAGTTCTAGTATATATAAAGAATAACAAGAGATACAAGGTGAAGTGGAGTGAACTGAAATGTAACAAATATAAATTAGTATATAGTTATTAAACATGATTCTACTGTATATCATAGAGCTGCTCAAATAATACAATCTTGGAGAAATTCTGTGAAATAATGTTTAGGTTTTATTAAAATCTCTTATGTTAGCCTGTTGTTATTTTTCACATATGGCATAAGAAAGCAGGAGCTTAATTTAAATTTGATATGGTGATGATAAAGGATAAGATATGTTTTTAAACAGTTTTTGCATGTGCTATAGTGCTGCATATTGTGTGTGCATACATCATTCGGTTAAGCCATAATTGCTCACTTTCATATTCCTTACTACTGCTGTATAATTCACCTCTTGTTATCTTCTAGGTATTGGGAAGTTCATTGCCCTGGACTTTGCTCGTCGTGGGGCGCGGGTGATCCTGGCATGCCGGAGCGAGGCTCGCGGGACTGCAGCGTTGAAAGAAATCAGAGATAGTACTGGGAACCAGAACGTACATCTGCGACAGCTTGACACCTCGAAGCTCGACTCTGTCCGAAAGTTTGCAGCAGACATCTTGGGGGAAGAGAAGGAATTACATATCCTGGTCAATAACGCAGGGGCCTCAGGTGGATTGGCCATCTCTCTGTATCTATCATCTTTCATTTATATGTCTTTGCAAACCATGGTTTGTTCACACCAACAGGCCTGCCCAGTGAAATCACTGCAGATGGGTTGGAAATCACTTTTGCAACCAATCACGTTGGCCCATTACTGCTCACCAGTTTGCTTTTAGGTCAGACAACATTCCTATTGCTAATGCTTTTTTTTTTTTTTTAGATCGGAAATAGTTCTCCAAAAATGGGAATATGCAGAAAATGTCCTCACCCTTAGGCCATCCAAAATGTGGCCTCATCAGAACAGATTTAACAAACTTCGTTCTATTGTCACACAGACCTTTTGAAGAAATCAGCTCCAGCTCGCATTGTAAATATTTCGTCTATGAATCACTGGAGGGGTGAGGTAAACTTTGATCACTTCCGGGGTCACAATCTAAATCATGTGATGGATGCTACATATAACCACACCAAGCTGCACAACATTATCTGGACAAACGAGTTGGCACGCAGGCTTCAGGGCACAGGTACGCATCCACACCACAACTCATTATACTGACTGTCTACTGCTGCCGTTAATAATGAGCAGAAAGTCATAATTAGATTTTGATGATTAGATTTGACATTGCCTCATAATTCAGTGATGTAGATAATGCACATTGAAGTCATTTCTAATTTGTGAGTGGGTCACACAGAAAAGAAAATTAAGACAAGCTTTGCAAATTTCAACTGCTTCTTCTTAACATGCCATGAATGTAATTAAGCATGCAGGGCATTGGAATGTCTCAAGCTGTGCTAAGAAATCAAAGTACAGTATATGCAATTATATATTTAAAGCACTTCCTTCTGACTCTAGAATTTCTTCACAAACAAAAAGGAATTTTATGACTGCAAATGATGTCAAAAAAGGAATATTTAATGTTTGTAAGATGAGAAAGTATTTTTTTCATTCAGGCTGTTAAGAAGCTTAACTCTCTCCCGGCTCTGCCCCACAGTCTTTGTGGCACTGTGACACACACACACACACACACTCATTCACTGTCCTGCCCCAGTCACTTTGTGTAGCATTGGGCTGCTAACTACCTCCCATAAGACTCTTGTCTGTTACAAGGCTGCCCTCTATCACTTTTATCATACTTACAAGCTCCATTTTCACTATTTGTCTGATTTGCACTACTCTGTCTTGTTTGCACTCTCTGCCATGTGCCCTTACTTGTATATTGTATTGCTTTTTATATTATAGGTGAAGTATAATTGTATTTATTCTTTTTTTTTTACTTGTATTTTTAAAGCAATCCTCCAAGGGTCTGAGAGTAATGCAATTGCAATTCTCTGTGTGTCCTGTACATGTACTGTAGTAGAATTGACAATAAAGCTGACTTTGATGGTTTCTGTGTGTTTCAGGTGTGACAGCAAACTCTCCACATCCAGGCGTAGTTATGACCGACGTAATGAGAAACTACAACTTCATTATCCGATTCCTCTTCAACATGATTGGCTTTTTCTTCTTCAAAGTGAGTCCACTATCCATCCAATCACTGTAAACAAACACACATTTCACATTTCACATCAACAGCTGCTTCCTGGCAACTCCTCCGGCTGCACTGGTTTCCATATTAGGTAAAATGTGTTAGTGATTTTCGCTTTGACCGTGATTCTGCAACAAAGTCACAAACAGTTCAAAACCTCAGCTGTGCAAGGCAGCTGGTTTACATCTTTATGCACCATGTTGTTGTTTTTTTCCTCAAATAAACCATTGATTGCTACTAAATAACGGAAGAGTGAAAGTAACAATAGTGATGCTTCACTGAGAAGCAGAAATGCATAAAGTTCCTGAAAGGAGTGCAATTAAAAGTCCAGTCTGGACTTTTAAGAGACCTGCAATGTTTAGGTTTATGTCACAATACTTTAATACAATATAGGTCTTTAATAAATATGCAGCATAATATTTTAACTGTATATGTGTTTATGCATTTTGTCCACTACAGACTGCTGAAGAAGGGTCTTTCAGTCCAATATACTGTGCAGTGTCCGAGGAAGCAGAAGGAATAAGTGGAAAATACTTTGACAGTGACTGTTCCCTGGTCTTACCAGCACCTCCCGCCAGAGATCCTGCACTTGGAGTGAAGGAATATGAGTTTTGTGAGAGACTGACTGCTAAACCTTAAAGAAACAGGTCCATCATTCTATCGTGATTTATTGCCCCTCATCCAAACTTGTGTGGTGCATTTCTGATGTTAGTTTCTTCATCTCAAAACAGACTTGCTACATAAGCTGTCCGTATGATCCATGTGCCAGTCTCTTAAAGCTTTATGGGAGAAAACGACTGAAATGTAACTTGTGCCTGATACTAATTGTTTCATAAGCTCACTCAGACTCAGTGCTGTTGTACATCTTTTTTATAGAGCGAAAAATATTGTTCAAAACCTCTTGGAATGAAGAATATATAAATATTCATTTTATCATTACAGTTGTCCCTCAACAGCTTTTAAAGGGAGCTGTTTTTTTTCAGTTGTGATACTTTTGATGTTACCTTCTGCAATATGGTAGTTAACTCTCTCGAACTTAGAAAGAATGGCTTTTAAAATGCTATGTGAATTCCTGCTTTTACACCGTATACACATCTAAAGGTGTTAATAGATGTTCTCTGTTATTTGCTATAAAGAGTTTTGCAATAAAAGATTGGCTCAGGCTTACATCATTTAAAAAGTATGTCCAAAGTTTGGCATGCATCCTTTAGTTTCCAACTAACATGCTGACTTCTGCTCAGCCTAACACTGTAGGACCTATTGAAACCAATCCATTGCATTTTGGATCAAATAAATGCAGCCTTGGTGAGCGTAAGAGACTTCTGCAGTGCACGGTTTTAAAGGCATTAGTTGAATTAAATGCTAAGCGTGATTAATAACAATAACAATTTGGTATATTTAATGACAATATTTATGGATCTAGTATTGCAGGAAAGAATGTATTTAAATTAAGAGGCAAACCAAGAGTCCAAAAATCTATTTAGCATGGTGTTTAACAGTTTAAATTCAGATATGACAATATGACAAGAAACTGAAATTGCATGCAATATCATTTTATTTTCATTTTATTACATTCATAGACAAAACGTGTGCTTGCAACAAATGTTGAATCACCAGTCTGCAATAGTAGTAGTCAATGAATGCTGATAAACATGCCAGCCTTATTTCACTGTCAAAACAGAGCACAGATATTAGCCTGGTCTGTGTGTATATGTATATATATATATAAAAAAACAGAAAGAGATTTTACTGTATGCTCCTTACCGGTATCTGGCTCTTCTATGATGCTCTGCAGCATCTTACCGAAGGCAGATCCGATGTGGCCCTTTTTAGCAGTCAGCTTCAGCCCTATTTCCACTGGCTGGCCCTTCAGATGGAAGCAGACCAGTCAGAAACTCAACTACATTATGAAATACATTAAAAACATGCAGGGATTCCTCACCGCTGACTCTCTTCCATCTTCATCCGGAGACATCTCTTCAATCAAAACCTCCTCCGCTCTCGAATCAGCATCCTTCCTTCCCTCCTTCTCCTGTTGAAGATGAAGAAACCCTATAACTTTGTACTTGGCTCAGTTGGAGGTTAAATGCAGTAAATAGCCATTAGGATGCCAAAGGCCTCCTCACCCTGAGCTCTCTCATCTCTTTAGGGCTGAAGAAGGCGATGTGTCCCTCTGCCTGCTCGGCCAGAAGAGCAACAACATACACCAGCATCAGACATCCTGTAACTGCTCTGCGCATCTTTGGGTGATATAAAAACACAAATCAGAAAGTATTAAACACAGAGAGGCTGATTACATAGCATAATGGTCATGCCTCACTGATAAATAAGCTTCAGTTGTGACGCACGGCAGAAAAAAATAAGAGATATGATCTTTTTTCATGATAAAATCTGAATTGTACCTTTGTACAGCATGCAGGTGGCCTCTGTGACGGGTGTTTATGTTTCTGTCAGTGGTCAGAGAGCAGTCCGCTTTATAGGAACCCTCGTATTTACTATCTCTGACGTATGTTTCCATAAACTCCTCCACCTTGACCATGGAGACAAGAGACACTACAAGGACTTGACATAACTTCGTTGTAGTCACTTTAGACTTGGTGTTTGTTATGGTACAGCTATGTTTGTGTGTGCAAGCACACAATAAGTGTAATAAGTGTTTGTAGTGTTCTAAAATACATCATTTTAATACATTAAGAGCATAATTGCAGCTTTTATTCCTAAGTGTGTGTGTTTTGTTGTACTCTGCATTCCCCACTGACGTGGATATATAGTCATAAATGCAAACCTCTCTTTTTAAAACGAATTCAACACTGGTATTTATTGCCAGGGGTGGTACATTATGGCACATTTGTCTGATAATTAGTGGATGGATTAGTGTGCAACCAAACAGTTTCCTATCATAACTCTTGAAATGTTTACTGCATCAAATATATTTTTGGCAATTTGTCCCTTCTAAACACTCACAGTCACATTTTATGGGCAAACGCTTGCAGCTAGAAGAACGGGGCTTGATCAGATTGAGAAGAGGCATATATTTAGCTTTAGAGACATATAAAATATGCTTAATATTACATTAAATTAGCATAGCTTAAAAACTTTTTTTTAAATTAAACATATACTTTATAAACATATAGTTTGGCCTGTGACACATTAGTCCTCTACTATCTCTAATAATGTGCATAATTAAAAACAGTTTTAACATAACATTTTAAACAGATATTAATTTCTTTCATTTTTTTAATAAGTAACAGCTATTTTAGCTATTTGTAACCGGATTTGCCTAAAACATCTCAAATCTTAGGACAAGCACAAATTTTCTCAAAATCATTAACTGTGGTTTTATGTAACCTATTATATATATACAACAAATTCATGTTTATATACACACATATACACAAAATACATTTAGACCCCATTTAATATTGGTACTTTTTGTCAATTAGAAATTTTTAATCAGCCACTTTTTTACTTTATTGTGACTTTTTTTTTCATCAAAACTTTCAAAACCAATTATATATTTGTTTAACCTTCTCTACTGAGCTGAATCCATAGAAATTTGCCTTAAAACTTGGAACAACAACAACTTTCTTTCAAAAAGACCTCTTGCTTAAAATATGAATAGGCCTATTGCTTGATTTTAGGCTACATTCTATTTTGCGATGGCACGTTTGGTCAATTATAAATATGTATATATGTATGCAGGCTAAATACTTAGTTTTATTTTCATTAATAACTTTTCCTGAGCTACTGTGCCACGCATCTTGGAATTTCAAGCTTTTACCAACAGGTGGCGCACACATTCCCGCGAAATAAGCAACTTCTGAACTCTCGCGATAGTGCACGGGACGAAAGCGAGTGGGTTTTCGTACTTGAGCGCATGCGGCGTTCTTTCCTCTTCAAGTGGCCCAAAGGAACAGAACGCACCCTCGTGCGTGGCGCACGAGCTCAGCAAATATGGTAAAAAAAGAATCTCTTGTTTCTTTATGTAATTTTTTAGAAATGAACAGATCTGTGTTTGCGATGTAGTTTAAATCGCACGAATGCGTCGTATTTTAAATCGGGCTTTATAATAACCAGTGTGCATATTTTTACGTTTAACATTACGGACTTTATTTTATGACAGAATTATTACTTTTGATTGATGCGTTGAGCACAATTTTCATGCAAGACGAGCTACGTTTGATCAATCACTGCAGTCTGTTTGAGAGGATAAAGGGTGAATCCGGATAACGTTACCCGAGGCCTCCCTGTGATATTAAAGGCCACAGCAGCCATTAAATCCAGTGGAGCTGGCTCCTGAAGTTTCACTCACCTCTCGGTAGTCTTTTGGATCGATGTTCTGAAACCGATCGCAGTGCTTGGAGATGTTGTTCAGTTTTGAAAGTGGCACTCGCTGAGTATTTGATCCGCTGAAATAACACGTGGTGTGTCTGTGCTAGCCGATGCTAATGTGAATCTCTCAAACTTTTAGCTCTAATGCAATAAAATCTAAACGGGTAGTTTATTAACGACTGTTGATTATCTTCTGCTTACGCAATGTTGTATAATCGCACTAAAAACGCAAATTGGAGCGATTGTTTCGTGCCTGGTAACGTAACGCCACGTAACTTAGGCTAACGTTATAAGCACGTGTTGGTGTTGACCTGACACCCCGTCACACTAGTATTCTTTTGTAATGTATTTATTTGTTTGGTTATTAATGCAGGATTTGGGACTTTGTAACCTTTTGGGATAAGTGGTGATTTATGGTATTAGGGCAGATCAATAACCTCGCCTTCTCTCTTTCTCAGGTGCTTTTACACGTGCTGTTCGAGCATGCAGCTGGATATGCGTTATTCGCTGTTAAGGAAGTGGAAGAGATTGGAATGCTTCTACCTCAGGTTTGTATTTTAAAGATGTGCAAAGGAAAGTAAATGTGCGTACATCAACAGTGGTGGTCTGAGCTGGTAACCAGAAGGTTGATCGTTTAAATTCCATCTATTAATTAAAAAAAAAAAATTGCGTGACTTATGTGCTACTTGTAGTTTGCGCTATTGTTGGCTCAGTAAAGGGATTTAGTAGCATTAGTTCACACCAAAATGAAAACTCTATCATTAATCACTCATCCTCATGTTGTTCCAACCCCGTAAGACCTCCTTTTTATCTGTGCAACACATATTAGGAGATTTTTGATGGAATCTGAGAAACCCTACATAGACCACAGCATAGCTGAAATGTTCCCAGGGTCCAGAAATGTTAGTAAATGCTTCTCTAAAATGGTCTGTGACATCAGAGGCTCAACTTGAGTTTTGGAACTCCAGAAGAATTTTATTTATTTTGTGCTCGAAGAAAGCAAAAATAACAATTTACTGAACCATTCTTCTCATAACTTGGGGAAGAAGAGTGGTGGAGTGTTTTAGATGTCAGTGAATGATTCAATAGTGTGCAATTAATTACAGTCCTGTAGAAGAAAACGCCTATCACTAATTTTACGTTAAATATATTTGGTATCAAAACGAATAGTCTTATAAATGACTATTTCCTCTGTCTTTCATAGGTGGAGCAAAGTGTCCTAAACCTTGGCAAATTCAAAAGCGTGCTCAATCTGAGTGCTTTCTTCCCCTTTAAATCCGCCCAGGGTGCATTGGAAAACATCAATGCCGTCTCAGAAGGTAAGGGTCAGAGAAGGTCTTATTTTAAGCTGTGTCTTGATGGAATGATGTACCTATAACTGTCAATCCGCTGAATCACTGTGACGACAGCACACCTACCTACTGATCATCTGAGGGTGATGTGTTGATTTAAAAAAGAAACACAATCTACAATTCCTAACACCTTGTTTGTTATCTGATCGTGACAGGAGTTGTCCATGCGGATCTCAAGTTGTTCTTGGAGACCAACCTTCCGTCCGGAGGTAAAAAGAAGTCCGTGTTGGGGGTGTCTGATGCTAAACTTGGAGCGGCGCTTCAAGAAGAGCTCAATCTGTCCATTCAGACTGGAGGGGTTGTAGCTGAAATCCTAAGAGGTGAGCAGAGAACATGATTGTTTTAAATTCATCTTTCAGATGCAACGTATAATCCTCATATAAAGGCAGTTGTATATTGCCATGCGTGAAAGTTTTTACAGTAAAAGTTTTATAAACATTTTTAAAAGCCTGCTGTTATGATGTACCTATATCACCTGATTTCTGATGCGTTTATACTGAAAATCTGAACACAGGCCCAAAAAAAGTGTGCTTTTATGAGTCCAGCAGTGAGTTTCTAACACATCTGCTTGACAGGTGTGCGTCTGCACTTCCATTCCCTGGTGAAGGGACTCACCTCTCAAGCTGCGTCCAAAGCTCAGCTGGGTTTGGGTCACAGCTACTCCAGAGCCAAAGTAAAGTTCAATGTCAACAGGGCAGACAACATGATCATCCAGTCCATCGCCCTCCTCGATCAGCTGGACAAAGATATCAACACGTTCTCCATGCGCGTGCGGTAAGATGTTCTACTGGGGTTTGTAGTTGGATGTAATACAGCAGCCTCCTAATGCTTACCACAGACAGCGCCCCCTAGTGCACTGGCTGTACAGGAAGTGGAGGGACAGTAAAGTCCTTTCTCGGGCGTGTTTGGTCCATCAGACTGGAGTGAACACAACCTGAGGGGGGAGACAGACCTTAAGCGGAAGGGGCAAAGTTGTTTTGTGCCTAGTATAGTCAACTTGAGGATGCTTATTGAAATAAAACCCAAATTATACAGCTTAGTGAGATGATCAAATCTAAAATAATGAAATTTAATAAAGTAAAAGATAGCTTTACTAAAGGTCCTTGCACACACTTATTTTTCAGCTAGTCATCCTTTCCTATCAAAATGCTTGCTGCAGATGCAGAAAGGCAGCAAATCCTGCTCTGAAATTGTGACGTTTTGGAGCCAAAAATTTCTGATTGTGCAAAGACCTTATGTACGGTTTAATTTTTAAATATGCAGCCTTCTCAGAACTTTTTATCACGACTCGCTCTCTCTCTTGTTTTCATCTGTGCAGTGAATGGTACGGCTACCACTTCCCAGAACTGATAAAGGTAGTGAGCGAAAACAGCACTTACTGTAAACTGGCCAAGCTGATCGGGAACAGGAAGGAACTGTCTGAGGAGATGCTGGAAGCTATAGAGGAGATCACGATGGATAGCGGCAAAGCTCAGGCCATCCTTGATGCGTCCCGCAGCTCTATGGGTAAATCGAGCTCACTGATGTCCTAATAGTAAAATAATTACTTGAGTGTCTTGTATGTAATGATGTTGTAATAATCTGTCAATCCACTGATTCCATGTGATGACCGCATATCTCACTGAACTGAACATGCTTTAACTCGATTAGTGCTTCAGTGGCTTGTTTATGGGAGACGTTTATGGCTTTATTTTTTTATTTTTTTTTTATTTTTTTTTATAAAGGTATGGATATCTCTCCTATTGACTTGATCAACATTGAGAGTTTCTCCAGCCGTGTAATATCCCTAACAACGTACAGACAGGAACTGCAGGAGTATTTGCGGTCTAAAATGGGCCAGGTGGCCCCAAATCTTGCAGCTCTCATTGGTGATGTGGTATGTTTAACAAATCTCGTATATTAATTATTACTAACCTAGTACTTATTATTATTATTATTATTATTATTATTATTATTGCACTAACCCTAATTTGGTATCTTAATTTTGTAATCTATCTGACTTTTAATATCATATACACTGCATTATAGGGTTAAAGGGTTCTTAGTTGTTATTTTAAAGTGTTAAGACGTGACAATATTTGAGTGAAGGGGCAAATGTCATAGATGTTAGAAAGGGGGGAAAAGACTACAATTTTACTTCTGTTTTCTTTAATAGGTTGGCGCTCGTCTCATCTCTCACGCCGGCAGTTTGACAAACCTAGCCAAATATCCAGCCTCCACCGTGCAGATTCTGGGGGCAGAGAAGGCCCTGTTCAGGTACTGGGGCTCCCCTTCCCTGCTGGGGTTTCACACAGCTGTGGTGATGGCAGGGCCGGGGCGTAGCAGGAGCGGGTGATTGGGTGTTTCAGTGAACTCACCTTAAAGTGATCCCGCTCAATCTCACGTACCCCCCAGTCTGAACAGCTGATGAGGGTTTTGAGAGGTAGATAAAATTGATGTTGAGACCAAGAAAGTCCAAATTACTTGTTTTTGTGAATCAGACCTTAAGTGTTCCAAGTATAGCAGTACGTTTTTGGTAGTAATTCACAATATTTTGGTTTCAGCTCTATTACCTGTGGTGTAGATTGATTTTTGTTTCTGTGAATTAGGGCTCTGAAGGCCAGAGGAAACACACCGAAGTACGGACTCATTTTCCATTCAACGTTCATTGGGCGTGCTGCTGCCAAGAACAAGGGTCGTATCTCTCGTTACCTGGCCAACAAGTGCACCATCGCGTCACGCATTGACTGCTTTTCTGGTGAGCATCTCCTCTCCCTTTATTTCGTTAGCTTCCGCTACTTGGTTCTTGCTATGATGCTTTTTATTTTTCGTCAACAGTAACCCACCTCAGTGGTTGTTGAGACTATAATACTGAGCAGAACTCTGGCTCAAAGTCTTTGGTGCACTTTAGAAGGTCTCGTTTGTCCCTGTCCTGACCTCCTTGATTCTGTTCGTACAGAGATTCCCACCAGTGTGTTCGGTGACAAGCTGCGTGACCAGGTCGAAGAACGTCTGGCGTTTTATGAGACCGGAGATGCACCACGTAAGAACCTGGAGGTCATGAAAGAAGCTGTTGCACAGGTGAGAAGTAATCATTGACCAGCATGCTAGCTAAAGTCAAAGCTCTTGTGATTTATGAAATGGCTTGCGAAGTTTACATGTATAAGATGCGTTCCAAGCACAATTATGTGGTACCTTTTGTGAAATTGCATAGATATATATCTATATTTTGCCGAAGGCTTGATAGAGCTTTTAATACTTGCTAATAATGCCTTTTTTAAATTGCTGTTTATGAAGGTTTCTCACTAAGAGTCATTGTTTCTGTAGTTTTAGGAAGTGCTGTGAGTGATGACTCGTTTCTCCTGACTCCTACATGGAGGCAAAAACTGATTTAATGAGCCTGACACAGCGTTTAAAGTTCCCCCTCACCCTTTTTTTTTTAATTAGGCTTGTACAAATGCAAATGTGTTAACTTTTTTTTTTTTTTTTTTTTTTTTTTTCTCTCGCAGGCTGGTGAGGTAACTGCCGAAATCAAACGCCAGCTCGAGAAGAAAGAAAGGAAGAAACAGAAGCGCGAGAGGAGGAAGCAAGAAGCTCTTTCCAGAGCTCAAGAAGATGTCGAGGAAAAAGCCAATGGCGAGGTAAATGTGCCATTTCATCTTTATCGTTCAGCACAGGGTTTCAAAGAGAACATTTTAACTTCATTAAAAGCCCATTAAGCAAGACTAATATTATGATTTTAAGTAAAATTTAAAGAAGAATTGTTTTGTTTTTTTAACTGTATACATTGGCTAGTTCTACATGCTATAGTTGCCTTTTTTTTAACTTTTTAAAGGTTATATTTGTGGCATTTAAAAAGCCGTCTTAGTACAAGTAGCATGACTATACTGGAGGCGGGACCTTCATGTGGACCCATCTTATATCTGTTATGCTAAAGCAAAGCTCCTCCGACCATTGACAGGCCCGACTCTGTGGGTTTGATCACTGAAGTGAGCAGCACACGATGATCTCACAGTATGTTAATGTTTGTTTGATACTTCTTACAAGGAGTTCATGGTTTCCTCTGTTTCCATTCAGGAAAACAGAGAGGCCATAAAGAAAAAGAAAAAGCAGTCGGCCGAGGAGGAAGCGGAGGAAGAGGTCTTGACGAATGGTGTTGATGAAGCCACATCTTCCAAGAAGAAAAAGAAGAGGAAGATTGAGGCTGTGGAGGCAGAGCCTGAGGTGATTGAGACCGTGACACAAGTGGAGAAGAAAAAGAAAAAAAAGAAATCGAAGGCTGAGGAGGATGATTAAACTTCTTGTTCCTTCTTAGTGAACTCATGAACTCTTTCAGTATTGTACAGTTTTATTTTTAGTTTCAATTCTAAGTGTTGGACTCATGGTCAAGATGTTTGTGAGCCGAGTGCAAGAAAAGCTGTGCGTAGAGAGCTGTCCTGTTTGTTTTCTTTCATACATAGTCTTGCTTTATTTCCTGTAATTCTCAAAGCACCTTTTTGAAACGAATGGTTCATTTATGTGCCTTGCTTTAATAAAAATGAGTGCTTTATCAACGAAAAGACTGAAGCTTGTCATCTAAGTTTATCTTAATGCTTGTGATTTAATAGTACTGTTTCACTTAACGAGCGCTAATTTGTAATTACGTTATTTTTATACTTTTTAAATTTAAGCCTATGCCATAATGGTAAGTGTTAACTATATGCATGTGGCGTCCAAGTAATGTAGATATTCTGAACATATAAGAAAGTGCATAACTGGCCTCTCAATAAACTTAATCTGCTGGATCTGTATTCTGATCTGTTATTAGATTCTGCCCAACATTTGGTGTGTGTGTGTATTTTTAATTGTTTATGCTTAAATAAGAAACTTGCTCTAGCTCCTGTGGTAGTTATGAATGGTATTGTTTTTGCTTGCATAACGAAATAGATATCTTAAATTCTGGGGGTGTTTGATAGTGTTTATGGCACTCAGTGCGTGACTAGCTGTCTTGGTAGTTCCATTAAACTTGATGTTATTGTGGTTTAATTTCACACCCGACTTTTCAACAATGAATTTGGGAGATACGTTGACGGTATTTGCACCTTAACTAGTGCTTTTGATCAACAAGTGATGTCTAATCGTAGACCTCACTAGTAAATAGTAATGTCAACTATTGCAAATAACGGGTCCAGTTTAATATGGAAGACAATTTCTAATGGCAAAATCATCAGTCTTTAGTGTCTTTATAAATGTTTCTAGTATGCATGATACACTTTGTATCAGTTAAACTTTTTTAATTCTAATGTCCCTGTACTATAAAGTACTTTTGCAAATGGCAGAAAATTCAATTTAATTGAAATAGAACACAGTAACAATGTTACTACTTGCGTGCAAACACTGCATGAATAACCAGACTGAAACAGTAAACCGGACAGTTTTATTTTGACAACAAGGGTAAAACCAATGTTAAAATGAAATCTGATCTAAAATGCTACCGTTTAGCCAATTTGGTGGTTTGGGGGGGGGAGGGACAGGGTCACAAATGAAGGGCAGAGGGAAGAAAATTAAGCATTGAAATTAAATTCCCCCTCGATAGAAAAAAAGTTAACAGTTGAAGGGGGTGGGAGAAGAGCAAAATACAAAAGTTAAAAAAAGGCTTCACCATCAAGTGATCAAGCTTAGCAGTAATGTACATACATTATCAGGGTTATGTATACAAATAAAAACTCCCATGTTCAAATCATGATGCTTGCTCTGCTTCAAGTATATTCACCCTTCTGTTATGTTCTCATCACTTCTCTGTCATCATATCCTCTTAGCCAGTTAGCAATGAAATAATAAAAAAAAAATCCTTCAAAAACAAAATGCAGAAAAAAACCACATTTCATATCCTACCAATACATATATACTGTATAAATACATACATAAATATACTTTACATACAACAGCCAAAACTTTGAAAAGGGGAGTTGAGAACGTGAGAGGAGGATGAGGATGATGGTAGTGTGTACGGTCGTCCCTCTGCTCTGATCGGCGTGTCATCGGGTGCGGGACAGCACTTGTGCTGTGGCCTGCGCTCAGTTGCCCCAATAAGGGGAGCTGCCATAGTTGGACTTGTTGACCTGGGTCTTCTGCTGCATGGTGCTGGACTGGCTTCTCTGGCTTGGTCCACCCTACATGAACACAACACACCAGACAGCTGAGCTTACAAGGGTGAAATCTTTCCATTTTAGCATTGTTCATGCTTGCATTCATGTCAACAGCATAATAATACTTAAAGACAGTGTACACTGCGACTGTAATGACATTAAAAGTATAAAATATTTAACATCTTCTAAGTTTGTTGCTTTTTAGTCCTCAGGTACTGTATAAAGGAATTTTTCTTAGATTCTTTATTAAAATTTCACCGTACAGAGGTTTGAATAGACGGGGACTGACCTGCCCATCCTGGGTGAGGTGATGATGGAGCAGCTGTGAATGGGGCTGCTGGTGGGCCGGCAGAATGTGAAGGAATGGAGCAGGAGCATAACCAGGGGCAGCACCGGGGGTCAAAGGTCCTGTGCCACCCAGAGCCGAGGGGAGATTGAAAGGAGGTGGTGTGCCAGCATGGAAACCCTGCTTATCGAACGGCTGCAGAAAAAAAAAAAAAAAAAAAAAAAAATTTAAATAAGTATCAATATAAATTATGAAATGTGTCAAAAAGTAGTGCTGGGCAATGATTACTCTCGATTAATCACACCCAAGATAAGAGTTTTTGTACGCATGTATGTGTGTATATACAGTATATCAGTATTCATAATTTATATTATATATAAATATATTTAATGAACAACACTTTTCTTTATTTATTCTTTAGACATGTGTGTATTTATACATACATACATATATTTGTGAACTGTGTATATTTATGTGCACTATGAATCGTTGCCCAGCACTGGTAAAAATTAACAACAATATTATTCTATATATATTCTATACATCAATGATATATTATGCAATATACGTATACAGCTATAAAATGTAAAATATTTAAAACAATTACATAAATGTAGGTACCTGTGTTTTATTGTAAACAGTTCCACTGATGTCTGGCACCCCAGAATTGCTAGATGTCACAGAGACACCTGGGAGACAAAGTAACGGATCATTTGTTTGAATTTAGAAGAACACATTTATACATAGCAAAAAAAAAAAAAAAAAAAGTTA
>JAUMHP010000078.1:4297289-4315146 GCA_032361065.1 Enteromius trimaculatus | reverse complement strand
CAGCTCATCCAGGATGGCACATCAATGCGAGCTGTGGCAAGAATGTTTGCTGTGTCTGTCAGCGTAGTGTCCAGAGCATGGAGGCACTACCAGGAGACAGGCCAGTACATCAGAAGACGTGGAGGAGGTCCATAGGAGGGCAACAACCCAGTAGCAGGACGGCTACCTCTGCCTTTGTGCAAGGAGAAACAGGAGGAGCACTGCCAGAGCCCTGCAAAATGACCTCCAGCAGTTCACAAACGTGCATGTGTCTGAACAAACGGTCAGAAACAGACTCCATGAGGGTGGTATGAGAGCCCGACATCCATAGGTGGGGGTTTGTGCTTTCAGCCCAACAACATGCAAGACGTTTGGCATTAGCTAGAGAACATCAAGATTGGCAAATTTGCCACTGGCGCCCTGTGCTCTTCAGAGATGATAGAAGGTTCACATGGAGCACATGTGACAGACGGGACAAGTCTTGAGACGCCGTGGAGAACGTTCTGCTGCCTGCAACATCCTCCAGCATGACTGGTTTGGCAGTGGGTCAGTAATGGTGTGGGGTGGCATTTCTTTGGAGGGCCGCACAGCCCTCCATGTGCTCGCCAGAAGTAGCAGAAGTGCAGCCATTAGGTACCGAGATGAGATCCTCAGACCCTTTGTGAGTCCATATGCCGGTGCAGTTGGCCTTGGGTTCCTTTAATGCAAGACAATGCTAGACCTCATGTGGCTGGAGTGTGTCAGTAGTTCCTGCAAGATGAAGGCATTGATGCTATGGACTGGCCCGTCAAGTTCCCCAGACCTGAATCCAATTGAGCACATCTGGAACATCATGTCTCCATCCATCCACCAACACCACGTTCCACCACAGACTGTCCAGGAGTTGGTGGATGCTTAAGGAGATCCCTCAGGAGACCATCTGCCACCTCATCAGGAGCATGCCCAGGTGTTGTAGGGAGGTCATACAGGCACGTGGAGGCCACACACACTACTGAGCCTCATTTTGACTTGTTTTAAGGACATTACATCAAAGTTGCATCAGCCTGTAGTGTGTTTTTCCACTTTTGAGTGTGACTCCAAATCCAGACCTCCATGGGTTAATAAATTTGATTCCCATTGATACTTTGTGTGATGAATTATTTTTTTTTAGCACATTCAACTATGTAAAGAACAAAGTATTTAATAAGAATATTTCATTAATTCAGATCTATTATGTGTTATTTTAGTGTTCCCTTTATTTTTTTTTGAGCAGTGTATTTTATATTTATTTATATATATATATATATATATATATACACACACACACACACACACCCACCCACACTGCATGCGTGTTATATTGTTTTTTTATATAACATATACGAAGTGCAAGTATATTTATACCTTTCCCTGGACCGGAGGCAGCAGATTTGGCCTGTGTTTGAGAAGAGTTACTGTAACCTTTGCTGTACTCAGTTCCTGCTGGGCCTTGCGTCAGGTCATCGTACCCTTAAAATATGCAAATAAAACAAAAAAACAATACTTTAATATTCAACTGCACAAAGTATGCATGACAATTTGTATTTGTGCTTATTCTACAAAAACCTGAGCTAAAGGCGTGTTGTCCATAGCCACTGGGCTGCTGGAATGGCGTTGTTGGGTTGCTAAGTCCCATGCCGTGCTGCTTGGCCGAAGCAGGGGGCACGAACATGGTAGGGCCGTATTGAAATGCACTGGGCACGCCGGGCACACCGGGGTAGTAGGGAAGGCCTGTGTAGCTGTATCCAGGGGGCAGGGCTGGGTTTAGGAAGGGTTGTTGTGTGTTGTGGTGGCCTTGAGGCTGGGGCTGGTTCTGTCCTTGGCTCTGAGCCTGTGGAGGCTGCGCCGACTGTGGAGCGTGAGCAGACAGGCTGGTAGAGGGCGCTGGTGAGGTGGATTCGCCTCTGCCAAACTTAGCGATGTCACCTAAAATGTAGAAAAATACACTCCTTTTAAAATTTCCTTTTGTCTATACTCGTGTCATGTTCATCATTATAAATCAGAGTTCACAGACTATTAATAAGCACATGTCATACCTGAGTAAGGGTTGCTGGCGAGGCTCCCATCTCTGCCAGACAGCGTAGCTGTCGGCCCTGGGAATGTGATTCCATAGTAATCCTACACAGATCAGGAAAAAAAAAAAAAGACAGCAGAGTGAACATTTGGCCCGACTAGGGCTGTCCATTAACGGCCATACAAATGATTGTGATTAAAAATCAGTTCTTTTTGTTCATGTTATTTACAGTAAATTTAAATCACACATGCACAGTCCTTTATTGACAATGCATTAGAAAAAAAGGAAAAGCTTTGATTTCTACATTTTTATTGTATTTGCTAATATCCCCATTTTTGTTTGAGTGATCATTTTAAATTGACTGGAATCTAGAATGACCGTGTAGCAAATAATCATGATCAAATCAAATAACCATAATCAGGCGATTACATCATAATAACAACAAGCTTGGGTCAGGACGATTAGACTTTGGGCTTTTTGAGCTGATAATTGCACATGCTTGGCCCATTACCAGATGTTAGCGCTCCATTCAAAATGTTTCCAACCAACAGCCTTGTAAATATGTGAATATCAGCAGTTACGTCTCATATCACAGCTCTATATCTGCCACTGTACTCTCAATGTCTGTCAACTAATAGTCAAGATAAAACTAGAAGCTCGGTAGCAGTGCTAAAAAGAATTTGATGGGCTCAGACTCACCATTGGTAGTCTGGATTGGAGCATGTGGAGGTCTTCATAGCCATAAATCTGCTGTACAACACAAAGGAGAACTTTCAGCACTTCAGACTATAAATGTTACTGAAATCAAAATGCAGCACATTAGTCAGTATTCACAGACTTAATGCTTGTACTTTTTCAAGAGATAAAGAAATACACATTACATAGACTCTTTACAAGTCAGACACAAACCAACAACAACACTCCTATACAAGAGTACATAAAAACTACACCATGAAATTCCACATACGCTACAATACTTCTCAGAAGAATGAAAGCTGATCTGTTCAGATTTAAGAGGATGAGGGTGCTTACCGGATAGGCAGGCAGCAGACCTCCAGGTCCCATGATGTACTGGTTAGGCAGCAGTGGAGGAACCCCCTGAGAGAGATTCGGAGGAGCTTTACCTGCACACAGACAGTCAAGAGTTTTTGGAGAATAAAGAATAGTAGATTTCCCCCTGAACTCAAATGGATCCAGGAGCTAAATGATAAGACTGGACACAAATATGAAATTTATGAAACACCTTTTTTGTCGTTTATATACACATGCTTGCAACATGACGTCACTAAGAGAAACATTACTGAATGTAATTATGTCCATTTGTCTGCAAACGTGTATATGTTTGATGAATATTGCTGCACTATTTTAGCATCCTGGTTTTTATGTTTTTTAAAATGTGGCACTATTGCTACAACTTTTTTTAAATGTACAAAAATTCCCAAAAAATAAATATAAATGTACTATTTCTAGGTGCTATTGCATCAAAGCTGCACATTAAATTTAAAATTAAGTTTGATTCAAAAGGGTTTTTTTTGTTTTACAAGAAATTAATAGTTTTATTCAGGAGGATGCATAAAACTAATAGAAACAAAAATATTTTTTAAAACTGTATTTTTTTTTTTTAAATGCTACCCTTTTGAACAATTTACTAGAATTTTCTTTTTTCAAAAAATAGTAAGCAGCCACCATTTCCAACATTTTCTGAAATATATATATACACATGCATGTGTGTGTATCTATATATACACACACATAAATATACATAGTAAACACACACATTATGTAAATAAAAACATATTTTGGATGCGACTAATTTAAATAATATGCTAATGTGATTTTTGCTCTGAAGAAACAAATGAATTAGTAACTAAAACCTACAAACCAGCCCTACTATAAGAAAAGAGAATTTAAACATATGAATGGTATTATGATACTCTGTGTTACTCAGTAATGATTTAGTGATAACACACTGATGTGTGCTCTCTCTCACCGCTGGAGGAAGACAGTAGCGGGGCAGCCCTGACACCGGAAGGTATGCTACCGTTGTTGCCGTGACCCAAAGCTCCAGACCCGTGCAGACTGTTGTTGCCACTCACTGAGCTGCTAACACCGCTGCTGGGCAGAATCACGGGCGGTGAGGAAAACGCCATCGATGAAGGGGCGAGAGAGTTCACGCTGTCCACACTGGTATACTGAGGACAAATACAAACAGCGGTGATGAAGAGAGAGTGTGCGTGTGTTCATCTCAGTGTGTGTGCATCCTACAGAACTCACTGTAAGTGAAGATGTGGTGCAAAGTGCCGACACAGAGGAATGGCCACTGCTCACATGACTACAGGAAAAACAAGCAGTGTCACAGATTTGAGGAAAGGTACTGTGTAACACAAAAGAAAAGGTACAAATAAGCATCTCGCTCACCTGCTGAGGGGAGGTAAGCTGGCAGAGGACAGCTCAGATGCCAGGCTGGGCAGAGCAGAGCTGTGTGGTGTAACGGAAGGGGGCAACAGTGAGGATGGGGCAGATGGGGCAACACTTGTGCTGCTGGCCAGAGAGGGAGCCTCTTGTTTTGGAGTGGAGGAACTCGATGTGGCTGATGGAGAAGGCATAAATGTCACATACAAAAATAGAGCAAATAAATATTGAATGCGTATGACACAGAAAAAAGGGTAAAGATGAGGAGTTTGACTTACTGTCTAAAGCAGCAGAGGTCCTCGCACCACTGAAACCATTCTGTCAGAGATGGAAAACAAAGCATTGAATCAATATAGACAGCATAACCTCCTTGATGTATAACAGTACTGTGCGCTAAAGAAACAACACGAGAGCACCTTCACAAAGGTGATCAACCATACAGTAAATACAGTAATATTGTGAAATAGCTACTACAATTCAGAACCGTTTTAATGTCTTTCAAAATGTAATTTATTCCAGGGATGGCAAAACTGAATTTTCAGAAGCCATTACTCCAGTCTTCTGTGGTCTTCGAAACCCCAAACCTTCCCACAGTGTAAATTATGAAATATTTGGTTGATTTTTGGTTGATGTAACCCTTTAGCAGAGAAATCAACTTTCCATTTTCACAGCTCTGTAGCTGTAAAACATCTAAAACTACTGTTTTTCTGTCTGTACTCACTGTCACAGGTCCAGAGGGCTCCTTGCTCTGAGAGAAGGTCAGTCTTGAGTGGGGAGCCACACCGCAGTCAACGCTGTTACCCGCTGATGATGCAGCGGAGGATGAAGAGGAGGATGAAGTGGACGAGGGGGCTGTGGCTGAGCTGGGAGTGGTGTGGGAGGGGGCGAGGCTGGGGAGAGGTACCGAGGGAGAGGGGTAGATGCTGTCAGAAGAGGCCAGAGGCAGCAGCAAAGGGACCGGACTGGTCAGAGATTCACTGCAGGGGAGACCATGGGAAACGTATTAGCATGCAAAATGGAAAGATTTTACAGATAAAGAGAGAACATTGGTTTGAAAGACGTGCGTTGAGAGATTTAGGAAAATCAGCAATACATGATGTCCACTGCTCAAAGAAAAAGAAAAGCACTTAAATTCATTTTAGACATTAACAAGACCATTTTGACCTCAGTACTTCCATTTCTACCACTGACTGACCTGATTGGTTTAGAGTAAAGGCTGCTCTGTGAATGAGGAACCACCGCAGCCTCCCTTATGGGTTCACTGTTGCAGTTCTCTGACTGGCCGAAGTCCGGCAGGGCAGATTCTGAACCAAAGTCCAGAGCACCAAACTGCACATTTAGACCGGACACATCTGCTGAGCCTGGCATCTCTACAGCAGACGCAGGAATCTGGATGTGTATAAATATACAAACATTAAAAGTCTAAGGGTTATGACAGTTCTTTTTTTAATATTTTTTTTTGCTACTTTTCATGCAAGCAAGAAACATAATAGCAACAAAATCCAAACATAAGTCAGAGCAATTCATCTGTGCATTGTCTTTGTTACTTGCTCTCGCCTCTATTCTAGTAACACCCTTTTTCCACAATTCAATAAATTCCATATGGAAAAAATTAAGCCCCACCCTACACCCTTTATGCTTGGAAACCGAAGCTAGAAATAAGCCAAATTATGTAAGCAAAATGGCTTTCGAAGGCCATTTCATGTATGTTTACCACTCTAGCTGGTAATAGTTCACCAAGAGATCTCACAAAGCTTTCCAACTCAATGCTTTTTTTTTTAAACGCTAGTCACCTTTGAAGTGGGAGGTATCCTTCGCTTTTGAGTCTTTATCTGCCGCTGCTGTGTGCTGCTGCCCTGAGACTCGGCTGCCTGTGAAGGGGCCATGGAGGGCCCGTCACGGTGCTGAGAAGGTTCCGGTGCTTTTGGAAAGGCTTCCAGTGTACCCGGGGCAGGCGAAGGGGCCCTCAGTGGGGGAGGGCTGGGCTGCCTGGCTAGGGGCCCCGAGTGGGTCAGGGAGCCCTGCTGTCGCTGGGCGAGTTGGCTTAGCACCGAAGATGGCTCTGGCTGCATCTGAAACTCTCCTACAGTGCAAAAAAGGCAAGTCATGCGTGACTAAAAAATGGATGCAGTGTGAAGAAGATAATTGGAATGAACTGTTTTAAAAGATGTTTGTATGCATCATTTGTGTAGAAACATCAGATTTTGTTGTGAACAGCTCAACAGGTGTTAATGCAGAGCCACGTGTTTGAAAGACTGAACAAGTTTGTGTTTCTGGTACTGTAAAGCAACTGTAACACTCACGACTGAATTGAGAGGGGAGTGAAGTGGAGCTCTGTGTTCCAGGAGGTTTGATGTCCCAGGAGGAGGAGGGGACAGATATCCCCGTCCCCACCAGCCCCCCTACAGGGGTGCAGTTGGTCCCTGTGCTGGAGGGCTGGGAGGTAAGCTGCCCAAGACCAGGCCCCTTCAGCTGTTCCAGTATTTGCTGCCCGGCCGTCTGCCCGAGTTTTGGACCGCCCAGATCTCCAAAACCAGAACCCAAAACAGAGGACTGGAAAAAGACACAAAGGAAGGGGAACCCATTCAGATCTCACCTCTAGTATGTTTGAACAATATACCACTATACAAAGAATAACTAACTAGAAAGGAAAACAAAAATTGTGACGCAAGCACCCTTAAAATAGGTTCAGCAGTTACTGCCCTTCATCCTCTATGAAAACAGCTTTCTAAATGCTATAAATCAGGTCTGTGGATTGTCTCACCAGGGTGGCGTGTGTGTAGCTGTTGGAACCAACAGATGTGCCTCCGCTTCGAGCAGGCTGGTGGTGGGAGTTGGTGAAGACCAGACTGTGGCCAAGCCCCTGAGAGGAGCCCACGGCCTTCAGACCTCCCACCTCCTCACGATCCACAGGCTTCTGCAGCAGAGTTGCTAGATCCAGACTACAACAAAATACATTCAATTGTCAGTGAAAGAAACATAATCCATAAGCAAATGCGGTAATTGTCGCATGTTTTGAATAAAAAGAGATGCTCAGTTCTGACTTTATTACCTTTGGCCAGGTGTGATGTGGTTCTCTGGTGGAGTCGCACAAGAGGAAGTGAACACTTTGGTCTCAGAGAGCTTTGGAGATTAAATAGGACCAGTTAGTACTTTCATTTTTGTAGCAGTAAAATGTGAAGAAAAGAAAAAAAAAAAAATCTACAAATATGAGATAATATGAAAGACACAACATATTAAAAGCCATTTATAAATATTATTAAAAAAATGGCAATATATAACAATTATATTTATTACTGTAATATTTAAATTCTTAGACACATAGAATGATTATTTTACATATTAAAAAATATGTTTTCACAAAATTTAAGAAGTTATAAAGTTACATAATTGCCTTATATATTGCAGAATTATAAATATATTAAACACAAAAATAATAAAAAGGCAGATATATACAAATAATTTATATAAAATAACACCACGAAATATTTAATATTACTTCAAGATAACCTTTAACATTTCTGGACTACACATATACCATGTCTTTTCAGACTTATTAATTTCAAGCTCTGTAAATCCCATAATGCACAGGAGGTTAATTATAGCGCATGACTCACACTCACATCTTCACTCCAGTCTTCAGCTGCCCACTCGTCCAAAGTGTTCTGCCACGCCACTGAAGAGAACATGTCAAAAGAGAGATGAGAGTGGGCTTTAGGATTGGAAGTTCTGTTCAATAGAGGTCTCTTACCTGTCCCATCTGTAGTGTCATTGGCCCCCGTCTCCCAGACATCAGTGTGTGAATTTGATGTCCCACTGTCTGTGGTGTAGTCTGCAGGGTTAAAGGTTCTGCAGGAGGATACACAGAGCGTAAGACAGGATTTCAGGTGGCGGTTGTATGATAATTATTCTAGGTTCAAATATAGTCTGACTGATACTAACCCCATTCCTTGTGCTGTAAACCTGCTGGTAACCGGACCCCGACCTCTGCCTCTAACTCCAGCCACTAAACAAAACAAAAAAAAAAACTTTAGGGAGGAGTCAGGATGATCAGAAATCCTAAACGTCCCAACAGCTATTTTATAAAATCCACATCAAAAAGAAAGATGCAACTTCCCACAGAAGGTTTTAATGCGCTGCTGACAGTCTATAGCTGCTATAACTGTCAGGCCGTTAGGTGGGTAAAACCAACTCTGAGAAATTCATCCCCTTTAAAGCACCACTGCTACAGACATCAAAGCACCGCTTTAGAAACTTCAAATCACCTGTGATGAGTAACAATTCAATCTCTTAGTTTTTAGAACTGCGGCCATTTTGAGTAACAGTTTATTTACTTGATGAACCGTATGCCAGACACCCTAGTAAAGAGCTATATCTATAAATCTTGATTGGAGTCTGGTGGACATGAATCTAATTACACAGGGCTTCCCTAACACAGATAACTCAGCTTAATAGATTTTGTAAAAGTAGTTTTGCACATATATAATGCAAAAAGCTGTGTGCAGACTCACCTCTCCCTCTTCCCCTGCGGCCACGGTCAGCACCTCTCTCAACAGGAGCAGGGTCCACACCATTCTCCTCAGTCCTCGCTACATAGATAATAAAATTAAATCACATACATCTTTAAAATGTAAAACCTACTCACACACAATCAAACGGACCGAAATATTGAATACTGACCACAAACAAAACAGCTATGTAAACACAGTGGGATCTCATCAACACACTCACCTGGACGGTTGCGACTGGTCCCTCTGCCACGGCGGCTCGCTCCTCCACGACCCTTGCTGCTTTCCCTCTCTTTCTTCTCCCTGTTCTCCTTGTTTTCCTTACTATCTGTGGAGGGGGCTTCCTTTCCAAGACTTTTCTTTTTCCCCACTGTTTCCCAAGACGTCTGCAAGACGACCAAGACATTAATTAGTGTTTCAGAATGAACAAATTTTTTTTAAAGAAGATAACATACAGCAGATGTCAGTTTACACTGCTGATTTTTTTTAAGATTGCTTATATTGTTGTAGAATCATTACTGCTGATGAAGGGCATTTAGGAGCATGTACTATGGCACAGAGGTGGAGGCAGAGGTCTGTTATGACACAGGATTACCTTCTGATCAACTCTACAGAAGTGACCCACTTTCTATTTTAGAGTTTCATTCCCAGAAATCATTCAAACAAATCCTAGTCTATAAGCAGGGACCTCTCAAATTTCACCACAACAATAGTGACAGATGCTTTATCTATGAAGTAGATTATCATCAAGCATGCATGAATCTGGACATTAAGTACTGTGGTATGTTTATCATTTAGCTAAAAAAAAGAAGCAAAACACATGCAGAAAAATAAAAAGCCTGGCTAGACAAATCATTATTCTTCCTTTAATGGCCTACCACAAAACAGCTGACAGTAGTGACATTTTCAGTAAATCTAGTTCCCATTTTTCAAATGTTTAGTGCCTCCTAAGAAGTCCAGACCACATATGCATCTGATAGATGGGATTTTTACCGCATCAGAAGTTCCCTCAAGCAGGAAGTTGATGGCTCTGTTGACATCCTCATTGCAGTCGTGAAGAGCCACCATGCAATCGTCTTGGTTCTTCCCTGTAACCTCAATGAGCTGTCAGCAAATATGGACATCGTTAGGGTTAAGAGAGGAGTTAAAACATTTAACTCTAAATGAAAAGGAGCTCCTCATACCTGTTTCACTTTATCCTCAAAATCGGCATCGTTCTTGTCATAGATCATCTGGGCCAGACGGATCTGTTCGGCTGTAGCCTATAATTGGAAGCATAAGTTACGAACATCAGAATGAGTGACCAAGAATCAATATTAAAAAATAAAAGGGAATTGATTGAGCAGCCAGATTCATGGCTAAGACATATCACACACAAGCTGAAGCAGACATGGTCCACTGCGAGTGTGTTTGGCCACAAGCCTACTGCACAGTATATACTGTATACAGCCTTCCACTTTGTTAAACATAAAAGTATGCATTATGCAACAGTAAATGTCTTTTAAATGATACTTTGTTAAATGACCTCATTACACCATGTTTTATTCAGCAAGTGGACTCCAATTCCTTGAAAATAAAAATGCAGACATCTCATATTGAAAAAGAACGTAGACCGTTAATGTAAAACTAGTTAAATTTCTTGTAGCTTGTGAAAAATGTACCTTTTGGTAGTGTAATCAAATTGTAATTTACAAATCAATCAGTGAAGAAGACTAGTCTATCTAGATTTGCATACATGGCTACATTTTACTTGATTTAATTTTTTATTTTGATTACAGCACCGAAAGCATGTTCTCTTAAAGCTGTGTTAAATTCTTCCTCTTTAAAGCCCAACATATTAATTTATCTTTCATTTTTCAGCATCCCATAACAAACATTGTATTATAAGGATAACCAGTCTAATGATGAAGTGTCGTTCCAAACCTGTATAACAGCTTTAAATACCACAGACTTCCAGGTAAACGACAACTATGAAACCAACATTCTTGAAAACACAGACAGACAAGTGAAATGCAAACAGGATTGAAATGGCATGAAAGAGAGCAGATGACGACCATTTATTTTTTGGGTGGACAATTCCTTTAAGACGTCACTTTGAAAACAGTTAAACATCCCTGATTCTCTACTCTAGATGTTTTGGATGCAAAAGTCTTATGTAAACACGCACTAAAGAAACTGGAATGTCAAGCATATTGCATTCTGGCAAACAGTACAGATTACGATTATACTGCGTACTGCAGAAAAAAACATGGTTGCATGTTATTCCAAACAAGGTGTATGTTTCTGTATGTTGTTGTTTACTCACCTGAAGCTGTTTCTGTGGTTGTGTGGTCTGTGTGGTAGTGGGCAGTGCTTTGTCCCGAGTGCCCCGGGCTCGTTCGACGCCCACCGAGGTCATCATATACAGTATATACAAAACAATGTATGTACAAAACAGAAAAATCTAGAAGAAAAACAAGGCCAAAAACAGGAAGCGGTTATTATTCTGAAACAGCTTCCATGTCCTAGTTTCTAGTCCAAATATTTGCAGACAACAGGCGAGTTTTGTTCAGGCGAGCTAGCTGATGTTTTCTGCAGATCTTCCCTTCAGTGTCCCACACAGCGTCAGGCAAACACACAGGGGCCGTATCCGATTTCCTTTCAGTTGGGCAAGATTGAGCAATGCTCTGACCGCCAGAAACCCTTGTAGAAAAAACAATCAAGCTTATCCGAGCACTGCTGAAATGAAGACCACGCTACGAGACCTCACTGGTGTCTGCTAACACTTCACAACTAGCCTGTAGTGTCTTTCTAAAACGCTAAACTCAGATCAAATCACAATCATTCCTCATGATACAAAAACAACAATATAACTAGTCATCAAATACTAGAACACGGAGGAATGTTTCAATGATGATCAAAGCATCTTGTTATTTTGCTATCTAACGTTTATATCACAAATTTTCTTTTAAAGGTGGCAGACTCTTGTTAGTGCTGCTGGTAAGTGACTTTTTAATACCCATGAAAAGCAAATTTACACAACTTCAGATGTTGAAACAAGGAAATATCAAGAGGATAGTTTACTTTAAAATTAACATTCTGTCATGAATGACTCAAGTTGTTTCAAAACCTGCATACTCTTCCGTCTTTAATTATTTTCTTAGTAATCATGTCATAACCAGTCTAGTTAGAAAAAGAGCACCATATACGTAGTCTAGATGATTCGTGCTCTACATTAAAGGTCTTTTGAAGCCATGCAACAGCTCTGTGTGACTAAACCTGATATTTACTATCAAATCCAGGGCTCAACACTAAGGATTTTTTCTATTTGCCCAGTTGAACCAGTGGTTCAGATTTTTACTGATAAAATATCCACTGGTTTAAAAAAATGGATAAACAATAAAATATAATAGTTTACTTTAACCCATGCAACTTCTTTTTTTAAACATATAAGGTTGTCATGACACTAAACTCACAGATACCAACATTTTCATAATTCACACATAAAAATCTACTAGCCTAACTAATATAGGCTAAGCATTATATTAGTTAGGCTATTACATGAAATTTTGAAATCTCTGAAATATCATTTCCATATGATGCCAAACACTAATATGTTCGATAACTAAAAATATATCCTGTCACAATCTCAATAAAAAAATGCAATATGCAAATACAGTAAGTATTACGTATAGTTCATGCAAAAGTAAATGTTTAGATATAATTTAGTTTTGCATCAGATATGATTTAGCTAAATTGTCATATATTTGAGCTTACTTATTATTATTATTGATAGATAGACTAGATAAAATAATACAAAAACAAAACAAAATATTTCAAACTTTTTCAAATGTATTCAGGGAGCACTTAACATTCTGAAATTTTTAGCAGCAGAAATATGAATAGATTTAATCTGATGTCACCAACCAAGTCCATTCCTGATGTAATATCAAATTTAGCATTTTAATGAATGATAAAAAAATCTGTCAAATAAACTGACATAGGAGTGAAAGCCTTCTGGGATGCTTTTCCATCAAATTTAATCCTCACATCCAAACATCAGCCAGTGTTACTGCTTACACAGAAGACGAGGCAACACACATAACATCTGTGATGAATACAGTGGGCTTTTCTTGCCTGTTAGAAGAGATCTTATTGTGCATGTTTAACCCTTCAACAGAGTCACACAGCAACGCCCGACTACATTCTGATGTATAGAGATCATCAGATATTATCTCGCAAATATTCCCAGCTGGCAATATACATTGTATCATTACATCTTACTGGGATGAGTCTGTCTGCGTAAATTATTTAATGATGACAGTAAACAAAACAACCAACAAAAGGGATACAACCAACTAACAACGGGCTCAATGGGGACATTTCTAAGATCCTTACTAAATGGAAAAACAAAGACATTTCTCTTGGTCAGCAGACCACCCAATAGTGTTCTTGAATTAACTGATAAAGTGTGTGTAAAGCACAGCACAGCACACTTACAGATATGAACTGATGAATACAATCAAAATAAATAAATAAATAAAAGTATGAGCCTTATCATTGATTGGGAACAGGGAGCTTAATAGACTAACCAGAGAACTACAACACATATGATTGTGAAGATGAAGCAATTTACATTAAACAATTTAACTGTGCAAACTACATGCCAAACTTTTACAGCATTTTCCAAAAATGAATGGAAACAGAAAATGGGAATTATAAAATAGGAAAATTTGTTTTTATAAAATAAGCATAAACTACCACTTCTAATGTGAGTTTAAACATTGACCAATAATCAATGTCAATAACATCAAAATGGCCAAATATCAGTCAAAAAAATTTGTTCATCACTAAAACAGAAAACACCTCTTTTTTAAATTTTAAAGGCTAATAAAACCATACAAATTAACAACTACTGCAGAAAAAAGGCAAGACGTTAATCAAAACATGCCATGTCTCCATCACATTAGAAAACTTTCAACAAATTACCATAATTAAAACTCTCAAACGACTTTGTTCGCCCTCTGAGTTTCGATAAATGTGCTCTCCGTCCACAAAAACAAACTAAACTCATAAACATAACAAAATTAAAACTAAATATGAGATGGCTCAAACAAAGGGAATTTAGATTCAGGACAAGAGTCAGCATCCTCGTTTATCTGTATAGGAGCTTGGAAACATTCAAGTTACATATGGTGTGTTTTAAAACCCCAGGAAGGTGTAAAGACAGAGTTTGTGAACAGCATAAGCGCATAGTCTCTGCTCTCCTTTGTCCATGATCTCTAATGTCATTTCCTCTCCCCAATTGTTGTAGCTTAGCTGGCTAACTCACGACCGCCCGGCGTCCTTGTTCATATCATTTAAATCCTAAAAAGCATTTAAACATCAAGATGTATATCAATATGAAAGACTAACAACTGGTTTAATAGTGATGCTGGCTTGTTGTAAAGGGATGTTTGCGGAAAACGGTCTCACAGCAGCGCTAAAGCCGAATAAGCTAAACTGAGGAGGCAAAACAAAGCCATACAAAAGACAACAAAACCACGAAAAAACGGCAGCGACGGATTAAAACAGATGAACGTCAAAGAAATTAAAACATTAATCACGTAACACTTGATAAATAAAGCCCGGTTTGAGTCTGAAAGAGAGATTTGTTTTTTTATTACCTGCTAACACGCTTCACTCAGCCAGCAGCAGACTCCGTCACGTGACCGTCACCGCGCCGCTGCTGCTTCTCTCCATGCAGATCCTACAGGCGCGTTCCCGCGAATTCACAAGCGCGCGCGCACGTACACAGTATGTTATACAAAAAAAAAACATAATCCGTGATCATTAAATAAATCAAACTGCAACTAATAAATTGTATATAATTTAGTCATTAAGTTATAACGGCTCATTTTAAAGATTGTTAATCTTAGATTAGGAAAAATAAGTTTTGTAGACAAGAAATATAGGCCTAATAAGTTCACAATATATTGTATTGTGCATGAATGCTTCTCCTGTACTTATGAAAAGAAAATATATTTTTCAGCATCTAAATTACAGTTTAGAAAGATCAGATGCAAACTGGTGAATATGTATTTCTTCATTGTAGCCAATTTAGGTACATTATTTTGGATTGATGGTAATTGGATAAAACAAAGAGTATGCTATCTATTTTTCCATCTTTTATTTTAGACATGGTGAAATTTGGAATATATTCGGCGGGCAAAACTTTCATTATTCACAAATGTAAAGCACCCAAGTTTAATGTCTTTAAAAAGGAACATGTCATGTATACAGAGGTCTTAAAAGGGTGAAAGTAATAAGGCCAAGAAATTATTTGATTTGTTTATTAAGTGTGATTTTGTTTAAATCTCATTGTTTGTGATTGAATTAATGCATTTTATTTTATTTCTTGTAGGCGTTTTGTAGGTTTTGTTTCTGTTAATATGTATATCTCAGTCTGTTAGACTTGGAAGTTCTGCTTTTGTAGCCTATGTTGTTTGATAATGTTGAAATTTTATGTGTAAAAATCATGCTTCTGTACTTTAAATGTAAAGTTGGCCATCTCTAAACATACCTGAAAGGAGGATTTATAGTATTGTACATTGCTCCCTAAAGATCATACTCATGAATGCGCATTAATGTTTATATTCATAACACTGTGAATAAAATAAAATAACAGTGCGATTCACTTAACACCAAAAAAACACACCTTTTTTGTCGCCTAGAGAATTGTCACGCTTCATCGTATAACTTCCAACATCAACAGCTTTAAAAACCATCAGAAGTGTTGAGTATGCTACATGTTGCATACTATTGAGTACACGTCATATTGTGCAAAGAAAATCGTGATGCAAAGCCAGAATGGAAGAAAAATACATCAATAAACTTTTATTCATTTTCTTTTTGAAGAATGTCTCATGTTGCTGTTCTTTTTTGTTTTGTTTTGATATAGTACAATATCTTTACACTTGTAATCTGTAAAAACATTCAGGAAGTGAGTATAAAAAAGGGCACCACCAAAATAATGACAGATTAGTTCACTCACACACGCACATATATCCTCTGACATATACATAAATTGTATTCTCCCTCTATTTGATTCCAAATATGTATACATTTACATTTATATATAAAATACATTTTAAAAGTGATGGGTAATTTCCGTTTAATATATGTCTGTTACGCTGTTCATTGTACTATCAATTTTGTGACAATTCTATGAAGATTATCATGTAAAAAGACAAAAGAAAAGAAAAATCCTAAACAAATTCAATCTGCAAGTCTTTCACAGAAAGACTCTGAAAAGGCAACAATGTCACACAACACTGCTCTGCCTTTAAGCAGAGAAGATGAGAAAAATCCTAACAAATATGATTGTACCTGAACGTCATGAGTGCTAGTGACGGCAACAATACAAAATAAATAAGATGTCTAAATGTCACAGAGGGAAAATTGCAATCTTGATGCGAGCTTATGCATGTGTTAGTACAGAATCAGCAATAAAAAAAGGCATTCTCCAAGATTCCTCAAACAGAACACAAACAGAATCTGCGATTTCTAACAATTGTCTCTCCCTGCCATTATTTTTAAAAACAAAGGGGAAAAGAAAAACAGCGGATGAGTCTTCATTGACCGCCATCTGCCTCATTTCCATGTTCACTCCATGCCTTTCATATAAATGCAGTCTTGACCTCAGTGTCCATAGTGAGGTTACAGGTCAGGCTGTCCGTTCTTTTCACCAAGATTCATCTTTGAATGCCAATTCTCAGCCTTTTCAGGATCTACAATGTCATATCAGTCCACCGCGAGCCAAGAAAAGGAGCTAATTGGCAGGTCTTTAAAAAAAAAAAAAAAACAAACACAGCAAAACAAACTCATAACGCCGTGTCTTTTATATATATAAAAAACAATGCCCAGAGAGACTGTTACATTTTTTTTTATGTATTTTACACTATCCCACAGTTCTCAAAGATTCAGGCAGCTGATGCACAGAGGAAAAAACCTCCTTCATCCTTTCCGGACTCCTCCATAAGATCAGGCATTAGTGTTGGTCATGCCTTTTCTTTTTCTTTGCCTTTTTTACCTCCACACGCACACACACAAAAACACATGTAACTTCAGGAGTACAACAGGCAAATTAAAATTTAAAGACATAAGACCAAGCACAAAAAACAGTTGACAATCACATCTATGCTCCTGAGTCCTTTGAGAAATAGAGGATGATCTTGGATAGAAGCTAAACCGGAAGTGAAAATAAGTGAGGAGAAAAATAGATGAACTGTAAGGACATGGTACATGAGAGCGAAATGGAGGGAAGATGGAGGCTAGCTCCAGAGGCCAGCGTAGTTTCCGTGTAGACCAGAACACAGGGGGCCGCCGGCCACAAAGAGTTTGGTGCCGGAGTCGTCGTAGCAGTGCGTGTATACGGCGTTCGGGAAGGAGTGGACGTCTGAAAAGTAGCTTCTCCATGTTTCATCATGATTCTGTGGGAGACATGAAGATAGAAAACCTGACTAGATTTTGCATTTATTTCAGTATTATACAGTAAAACCTAAAATACAGTAAAAAGTATCATAAATCCAGTCTTCATTGCCGCATGATCTTTCAGAAATCATTCTAATATGCTGATTTCGTAGAAACATTTATTATCAATTATGAAACCGGTTGTGCATTAACACATTTTTACAGTTCTCGAAGTACAAACCCAATTCCAAAAAAGCTGGGACACTGTACAAATTGCAAATCAAAATGATGTGGAAGTTCCAAATTTAAAAATTTTCTCAGTATAGAACAAAGATGTCATGTCAAATGTTTAAACCAAGGGGCAACCTCCCGCTCCCTCTAGTGAAACCAACACGGAAGTGATTAAAACGGCAATTTTTACATGTTTACAGCCTGGTACAAATTTTGTTTTTGGTATATATAGCTAATTTTGCCCTTCGTGACAACTGTGAGGGGG
>JAUMHP010000078.1:4274534-4287124 GCA_032361065.1 Enteromius trimaculatus | reverse complement strand
TATACAGTATTTTGATAACATTTACATGTATTTATTTTTAATCATAATCGCAATTTATATTATATATACATATTTTAGAAACACAATTTCTCTTAATAGCATGTATGTGTGTGTGTGTATATATATATATATATATATATATATACTGGCCAACACTAATATATACATATATACACAATTTTGTAATACACTGCTATTACAAATATTGAAGAAATTTTCTGAATGAAATGTTCTGAATTTGTTATTTCCTCCTCTCTGATCACATTGATTAATATCCGAACAAGTAAAAAAAAATGATGACTTTTCACTAAATTATGAAAATTTTGCCACAGTTTCAACAATGCCATCTGCTGATGCACAAATGTTTATTTTGTCCTACAAACAATAAGCCTTTAACAACCTCATTCAACATGCAGTGTGTGAATTTGCTTCAACCTGTGTTCTTTATTGCTGCTGACCCTCTGTTCCACTAGAAGTTTCACCATGGTGATGAACAGCAATTATCACTTATAATTCAGGTATATTCTTTTTGCTACTCCTGGACAAAATCTGTACATTATAAACATTATTGACAGCCACACTCTTAGAAGAATAAGTTTAATCATAGTCATCTAGTCGGAAATAATTTTGAAGATGAATAAACATTTTAAATCACATTTAAGATCAATAGATCTCAGTGTAGTTAGGCCCTCCCATCTGCTCTACCTGTCCATCAGGTTCTCTAGCCATACATCATGACCTTTCCCCATTTACACTTAGAACAATAGAGCTGCATTTGAGCGCTGACTCACTTCAGGCAAAATGCTGATATAGCCAACACTGTGTTTGCTGTATTTTTTTTCAGCCTTTGGTAGTATGTTCAGTTAAGAAAAAAATAGATGAGGAAGAACCCTGTACACCATCTTACTTCTTTTGAATAATTAGTCCTTTAAGATATAGGACAAGTGAATCTCTTAAAATCTATCAAGAACATATGTGGATTATATGGCATATTATGGTACCCCCCAAAAATTATTGATTAAAAAAATTGATAACCATTAATTTTGTTGTTGCTCTTTCATTGTGACATTTTTTCATTGCAACATACACACACACACACACACACACACACACGTCAAAACCATCAAAAGTCAACCAACACTGCAGCCCTCCACCAGTCGGGGCATTATGTCAATGTAAGACACATGAAAGCCTGCATGAAGTTTGATAAAAAAACACCTGAAGGACTCCAAGATGGTGAGAAATAAGATTCTCTGGTCTGATGAGACCAAGATAGAACTTTTTGGCTTTAGTTCTAAAGCTTTAGTCCAAGCAGTATGTGTGGAGTAAACCAGGCACTGCTCTTCACCTGTCCAATACAGTCCCAACAGTGAAGCATTGTGGTGGCAGCATCATACTGTGGGTGTGTTTTTCAGCTGCAGGGACAGGGTGGCTGGTTGCAATCGAGGGAAAGATGAATGTGGCCAAGTACAGGGATATCCTGGACCAAAACCTTTTACAGAGTGCTCAGGACCTCAGACTGGGCCGAAAGTTTAGCTTCCCTAATACAATGACTCCAAGCACACAGCTAAAATAATGAAGAAGTGGCTTCACAACAAATCTGTGAAGTTGTTCCTGTTCCTGAATGGCCCAGCCAGAGCCCTGACTTAAACCCAAATGAGCATCTCTGGAGAGACCTAAAAATGGCTGTCCACCAACACTTACCATCTAACCTGACAGAACTGGAGAGCATCTGCAAGGAGGAATGGCAGAGGATCCCCAAATCCAGGTGAAAAACTTGTTGCATTAGATTAAAAGGGTGCTTCTACTAAATACTGACCAAAGGGTCTGAATACTGACCATGTGATATTTCAGCTTTTCTTCTTTAATAAATCTACAAAACTCTGTGTTTTTCTGTCAATATGGGGTGCTGTGTGTACATTAATGAGGAAAAAAATAACTTAAAATGATTTAAGCAAATTGCTGTAATATAACAGTGAAAAAATTTAAGGGGGTCTGAATACTTTCCGTACCCACTGTGTGTGTGTGTGTATATATATAGAGAGATTTTTTTTTCTCCCCTCTCCATTAACTTAAAGTCATCTTTAAGAAGGAACCTACATAAGATCCACTCATGTCAACAAGGACACATTAAATTAGATTTTGACACAACACTGGTTAATTATATTGCACATGGAAAGTGAGTTTAAGAAAACAATACATAAAAAGCAAAATAATAATGCACGTCTGGCTGCTAAATAATGAAACATTTATTTAAGAATGGCCAGATGAGCTACTGAGTAACCTATATGTGCTCCCTGGGCATAGGAACATTTGTGTCGTATGTGATTCTTATCTTTTATCTCATCTCAGACAAAAGTGGAAAGTTTAATTGGGCTTAATTAAGGTTTTTAGTACTGCATTATACTAAATGCTGCAGTCAAAAAAAACACCTCATCCTAAAAGCATGATGAAATCTCACCCAATAGGTCCATATTCTGTAGTCAACATTTGAAGTGTATTCTCAAAGTTTTTAGGACAACTCTGATGAAACGTTTTGATCCACTTCAAATGTTGACTACTAATATATTTATATATAACAAAGAAATTAATAATTAAATTTTTTGAGGTCGAAGATGTCCTGGCCTGGATAAGCAAAGGTCAAAGGTCAGTAACAAAGCACAAAGTTAGCCATTGGACCTACTGCAGATAATTGGTTATGTTGTCACATAAGTACATTTTTATACTGCAGAGTTCTTCTCATTTTCCTGCGTTCCTCTGAGGAGGGACCCAGTATCTCTTGTACTGAGCCAATTGGTCAATCCCATGAGTTAATGTGGAGATATTTGAACTGCTATACAGGTTTCCTCTGGTAACCAAAGCTCTCAAAGGCCATTCAGACAGTTTCTAATGTGCCACAAGCATTCGGTCTCATCTTCAGATCATTCTATTGCACAACTATCATGCACACTACCGTTCAAAGGTTTGGGGTTGGTAAAATTTATTAATGATTTCTAAAAAGAAATCCCTTATGCTCACCAAGGTTGCATTTATTTGATCAAAAATATAGTAAAAACAGTAATATTGTGAAATATTGTTACAATACTGTTTTCAAGTTTAAATATATTAAAATGTAATTTATTCTTGGGGTGGTAAAGCTGAATTTTCAGCAACAGTCTTCGGTGTCACATGATACTTTAGAAATGATTCTAATACGCTGATTTTACACTCAAAAAACATCTTTCTAACATACTAAAAATTGTAAATGTCACTTACCATCAATTAAAATGCATCCTTGCTGAACAGAAGTATTAATTTTTTCCAAAAAATCATCCTGCCCCCACAATTTTGAGAAGTCCACGCATCTATACAGTCTTTAGCTTTATCAACAGATTTCAGAATATATATATGTAAATATATCATATAAATGTGTTAACCCCATTACTGTGTTAAGTTTCTCAATTTCTTTATTACAGATGGAAACCGACAGTGTATCTTTACAGATCTTTAAATATGTTTATATTAACATCTGTGATTCAGTGTGCCTGTGCAGTATTTGCATGTCGATTTTTGAAAATGTGGCAGCGTGGTTTAAATTTTGCAGCTCCAGCCGAAATTGCCAATTTCTCTTGCCAAATGTGTTAATTCCAGTGCAAAAGCCAACTGGGCAAAAGTTTACTGCAGTATTTTTTTTCCCGTGAACTTACATAATGATGATTAGTTCTGTTAAAGCAGTTCTAATCAAAGAGCAAAGAAACACAATCTCAAAAAGGACAAGTGAAGAAAGATAAAGTGTTTCCGCATGTCGAACATATAAACAACGTATGAACAAACAGCAGAGACAGAATACAGAGAGAGGGCACTTCTGTTGGGTCTCTGTTCTGCCATTGGTTGAGTTTATGAGCGTTGAGGTTTCAGTTTCGAAAGCCTGCGTCCAGCAGCGGGAGATGGCAGCGTAATAGCTTCGAGTGTCACTCTGGGCCAGTATTCTGTCAGTGGGGCTCTGCTTGATTCTGTTTCTCCAGCAACGCCCATTCTAGCCTGTCACCATTGCAATAGAGACACTAACCCATGCCGATTCTTGGAGAAGGATTCAGCTCCTCCCACTCCTCACCATTCTAAGATCACTTAACAGACATACAGCTGAGGAGGGATGAATGCACTGTTGGGTGGTGCCGTCAATCCCTACCCCAAGAGGTATATCTTTATTAGGGTACAAAATCAGTCGTCTTGTCTAAGAGATAAGAGAATCCCATCCTTCCACAGCCAGAACCCTTCTGAGGGCTAAAGGAGGGCTGGCTCGAGGAGGGGTGACTATCGGGGCTCAGCTTGCAGCCGCTCGGGCCATCAGATCCTCTAGTGCCTTGTCCTGGTCGTTATTGTGCACAAGCAGTACCTCTTTAATAGTGTCCCTCTCAAAGCCCATTTCTCCAAACCGAGACATCAGCTGCAGAAACTCCAAAGCCTGAGAAGAAAGAAAGTTGCTTAAGTACAAAAATTGCTTTCAAACATGCATGACTTTTAAAGGGTTAGTTCAGCCCAAAATGAAAATTCTGTCATTAATTACTCACCCTCATGTCGTTCCAATGTAACAGATGTAACATGAACAGTTCTACCGATGTATTTACTATGTTTCTGAGCCTGGGAACATTTCAGTTGTGCTGAACTGTTGTGGGTCAGATTTGATCAAAAATATCTTAATTTTTGTTCCGAAGACGAACGTTTTACGGCTGGTAAGGGCGAGTAATTAATAGCAAAATTTCTATTTTGGGATGAACTAACCCTTTAATTGCATTGAAAATGAAATGCAAAAAAAAAGGGGAAAAAAAGGGTTTTCATTTCAATACTCAAAATCAGGACAAGCATTTGCAATTCTTATACAAATGCAACTGTATATTCTAATTAGACAGTAGATTATAATTTAGGCTTTGTGGCTGCTAGAATTCACCCACCTTTTCCTCTGAACCCTGGTACATCTCCAAGCACTCCTCCACAGCAGTCACATCAAAACCTCGATCACACAGTCGACTGTGAGTAAACAGGTATTCCAGCACCTATGAACGAGACCAATGGCATAAACAGTATCGTTTAAATAAACAAATGTATCACAGTCTTGCACTAAGATTACTCGGGCTAAAAAGCGACCTGTTCCACATTCTGTCCTTGTCTCTGCATGGCTTTGAGAACACCCTCGTATGAATAACCCATGCTCACAATCGTCTCCACACACTGTCGTTCGCTGGGTGAGAGGCTGTGCAGGATCGTGGCAGCAGGTGGATGGTTAGTCGCTGTGACCTGGTTTAACTGCAAAGATGTTATGGTGAAAATGAGTTATATTAATATTTTTAACTCACAAACGCACCTATACATACAATTCATTGCCGTTTTTAGCTCAAATGACTACTAGTTGCAGCCAAACACCAATGATTTTTTCTATTTCACACAAATTAAGATTACAGGGGGAAAAAAATCAATTAATAAAGAACTATGTTTGTGCTATTCCTTGCATAATACTATGTTATGACCAAACATAATACAAAGTTGTGTTAAAAATGTTATGACCTCTACTATAATAAAAAGTTTGTAAGATAATACATTTTGACGTTTGCCTCACATAACCAGTATATGCCTTGCTTTTCTGGTAAACTTGCTTGTTAGCTCCCCTGGTAAAGAACTGCACTTACTATTTGTCCCGCAAGGCACACGTCTTATGTTAACAGCTCAAAGACGTTAATCAATCTAAAACAGCATGTTTCCTTCAGCAAATCTGTTTATACCAGTCAGCATGAACTTTTTGGTACCACTCTTTGCGGCAATATATACAACAACCAATATCATAAAATTATGTCTAATTAACGTTAATCTGTTTAGGAATACAGGCTTTTAGCACTACTCACTGAACATTTAAATCCGAAACTGCCACAACAAACATGAGAAGATACGCAAAAATGTTGTCATTCACACACTTTTCCAATGAGTTTGCATTAGCTGTTTTACATACAATGAGCCCTGACAGGCAAATGTTTCCACCCATGCTACGATACCTGCTTTTGTGTCCCATTCTGAGGGAAGACAGGTTGCTCTTGTGGGAGTGTTGTGTTGGTATTTAATACTGTTCTCTGCAGGGATGGTGGAGTGCCATTGGATAGGCTGCGTGGTTGGGCTGCTGGGTAAATGCTGAAAGTCGGTTCTGAGGGGGAGTCTCCTGGGTCTGAAAGCTTGGGGAAAGTCAGTGAGCGAATGTTACATGGGCGATCTGCGTCAATCTGTCCATGGGGGGTCCCCACAACCCCACCCCGGTCTAGGTCCAGCAGTCCAACCAGCCCATTGGGTTTATGAAAGATTCCTGCTTTGGCCGGGAGAGGCTGTGTATCACTGGGAGAAGCGGGGCGATGTTCTGCTGGAGGAAGCTGAGGTGGCGAAACGGACGACTGCGGCTGGCTCTGCAGAATATTCCGCAACTCCTCTTTGTCGTCCAGTGTTTTAAGCTCAAGTTTGTCAAAAGGGTCCTCCTCTCGTTCAAAGTCAGCTAAGTTCAGACTCTGTGGGGCCGGGTTGCTAGGTGCTGGTTGTGTCGGTCCAAAAGATGGGGCTGGGAGAGGCGTGAGGATTGCGTTATGCCGTAGACCAGCTAAAACTGGGTTCAATGCTGGTGGGACAACGTCCTGCTCATCAGAGGGGCGTGCTTTCTTTCCCCCAACCAATCCAACATCTGCTTCCTGAGCAGTAGCCTGTCTTTCGATTTCAGAGTCCGCCCGGGCGGCTTCTGCTGCCCGAACCTCAGCAGCTCGCGCTTTGGCGAGTTCTTCCCCCCACTGAACACTCCGTCTCTCTAGACTAAAGTCATACTGAAAAATTAAGCAAAGCATTTATTATTTCGGGAAAAAAAATTCATTTGCGTATGAGAAAGTTAAAGGGAAATTTGACTTACCTGCAAATCTGAAAGTATGGCATTACAATCAGACAAACAGAAACCAATGGGAAGACCCACTTTTGAGGGACAGCGGAACTTCTCATTGAGTTTGAAAGGAACATCATCAAGGTAGCTGACGGGTCCTTGAACATCGAATGAAGTAACAAAAGAACATGGGAATTTTTTTTTTTTTAATGAGTAATTTATTTATGCTGTACTTTTATTTCAACAAAACAAACAGCACAAAAGACTGACTCACCGTTGTTGTGGATATCTGATCCAGACTTCCTCGCAGCCATTTAGAGTAACTAAAAAAATAGGCAAACAACATATATTCATAAAAACTACAGTCAGTTACCTATTTTTTCCTCCTTGATGCTTTCCTCTACAGAGTTTACCATTTTAGAGCCTAGCTTAAACATTTCAATCTATATCCAATATAAGTAAGGTTTCAGATATAATTTTAATCTTTCAAAACTGTCTGAGAAATATAAGTAAAACAGAACTTTGCTTAACATAATTGATTGCATGTCATTATGCCAAGTTATTTGCGTCATTATTGAAATGTTATTTACATAAACGTAATTAGCTATGCATGTGTAGTAATCAAACTACTGACCTTAATTCCATAAACCAAACTGAATCTATGTCAAAACCATGAAAAACATTTTAGATATGACCATGATCTGTTTGACCTATATATAAACTACCGGTACAATTCTGAAACTCTTTCCGACGCTGTATTTATTTGATTAAAAATATAGTAAAATAAAAAATATTGTAAAATATTACCCCAATTAAGTAACTGTTCTGAACCGTAATATATATTTTTTATGTAATACATTTTTAAAATCTCATTTCAGCAGCCATCATTCTTCTCTAGTTGAAAAGGACACAATTTACTTGATATAGAAATATTCTGCGACATAATACTGTCCCTTATTGCGTCACAAATGCATTTACCTAAGCGTAATGCATAGCATTATAATCCTAACATTTAGACTTCCACAAAACACATATGAAAAAGTAACAAATAATAATAACAATAATCATTATTATTTGATGCTGATTGTCTAAAAGTTAATAAAAACGTGTATGTATATTGGTAATCATATACTGATGGGGGAAAAAAACAATAGGAAAAACACAGCAAAGTCCAACAGCATTACATTACAAGCATTGTCGACTTTCTTAAAGTGAAACTGTAAACAGACATGCTTCTACATTTACAGGAAGTTTACCACCTAAAACACACCTAATGTTATAAAGTAAGCACAACTGAAAACCTATGTGATGATAATTAGGGAACAAGCACAAAAGTATATCACATGCTGACAGATAGGCTGATAGAACCAGTTTTGAGGTCGTTTCACCACCCATGATCTCTTACATAAAAAGCATAACAGCTGATCAGAAAGAAAAAAAAATCATAACCAGTCTGTTAACTACATACAGCTAACAGATTTGTTGCGTAATAAGAAAAACAACGCGATATTCATTCAGACAGCAAGCTAGATGACTCCTGTACCAGCTCAGTTTCAACATTAAATATATATAGATATACTGAATAGACAGTCTTGCGTCAAGTTAGTTTATTTTGAAACTGGATGATGACACCTATTTCTCTCTGGCTGCTTACGTTACCAAGCTACTACGACTTTCTCCTTTTTTGTCTGTCATATAAATAAAATAACAAAAATATGTTTTACCTAAAACCATATCTGGTACTTAAGAACTAAACAAGCACTGAAGTGAATGTGAACGTTTGGTTAAAAACAACTGTCTAGTTTTGTTTCAGTTCAGGTTAGTGAAGCGACCTAACAGGGCCCGACTTCCCCTGCCACCGCCCCTGCGTGTCCCACCGATGTCCTTACCAGTATCTGCTCTGTCTTCAGTCTCCAAATAAGTCTCTCACTTGTCCTTGGACGTAAAAGCTCCGGTCGACGCTCTCAGATGAGGAGATTTACTGAAAACCGAGTATATTTCCTGCTTCATCGCGGAACGCCATCTTGGTTTGACCGCCTCCTTTGGTTCCTGTGTGACGACATGCGTTGACGCTGAATGACGACAGGTTCGACCAATCAGAGAAGAGCTGAGGAGGGTACGTCATCTGTATCGGCCTTTGCACATGGGTTCAGCACGGGTTTGAGTCCATCAACCTGGAAAAATAATGTTTTGGTCTATCCTAGTTTGTTGAATACTGTTTATTAGTGAATTACAATAATCTCTGAGAGGTTAAATAGTTAAATAGTAAATCCATGTTCCTAGTTCTAGTTTCAATTCTAAATATATAAGTAAGTTCTAATACTATTTTATCTGTTTCATTTTTTTATAAACCCCAAACACTACGTTTAAAACGTGCACTCTGTTTGTTTTCTAGCTGCTTGTTTTATAAAAAAAATAACTCTATCTCTGTTATGTTTTATATTTTATATATTTGCTTTATTTTCATTTATTATATTATTATGTATATAGAAAATCCTTTTTACTGTTTTAGGCAAACTGAGACTTATCATAGCACTTGCATTTTATTGCTCTTTTATTGATTTTGATTGCTTCCTTTTTCCTCCTTTTTAGGTCGCTTTGTATAATAGCTTCTGCTAAAAGGCTAAATATACATGCAAAAATATAGACATACACATTATGCAAATTATTTGATATTTTTCTGTATGTAATTGGTACTGCCTATGTAATAACACGCATGTTGTGCATAGTTTTCCTTGAGTGACAAGTATTTACAGTTGAGTGCCCTGCGTCATGACGCACTGGCGTACAGGCACGCACTATGATAACCGGAAGCATCAATAGAAGCGATTGAGAAACAGCGAAAGAAACCATCACCTGTCGATTGCGTTCATATATCTTTCCTGCGCTCCCATTAATCTTCATAGCCAACTTCCATAACACCCATACCCTTTCGTTAGTTCGATGTCGAGTCGGTCTGGACGGATAAAGCAGAGCTGGCAGTGTAATTCTTTGCGCAAACGCGAGGTTTTGAAGGTGCGTTATAGCCTCGCAGCAGAACAAATGTAAACAAGCAGCTGATCAGCTGTGCGGCCGAAGACGCGCAACGAAACGGCGTGATGACAGCGACCCGCAGGGTTTGACAAACATATACTGCATCATATAAAGCGAAATTAGATATTTATTTGCATGCTGTAGAGTTTTTTAGACCTTAGGACGGTACACGAGGACAACTCCCAACCCATCGCCTTCACCTCCATTGCGGGCAGCAGCAGATGCAGAACAAACGGCTTATGTATTTTTTTTAATAAATAGAAGGCTAATAAATAGATTTATTTGTCTTAATATCTCCTTGAAGATTGGATAACTAAACCCCCAACAGGAAAAGCAACAGGATTCGAGAAATAACAAAAGAAAAATAAGGTTAACAGTCCCTCCTGGGCCCCAAGGAATAAATAAATATCAGAAACATATTAATATTTACATGAAACTGGAACTTTAAGGCAACCAAACATCGCATTTCCTGGGGAGCAGCACAGGTAATAAACTGTGTCAACATGTTGTTATTTTTCAAAATGTTGTTGTAGGCTATAGCTTTTGCATACTGTTCTAATCATACATTGGTACAGTTTATTATATGTTTTTTCCCTTTCATTTTGCAATTTTCTTTACCTCTCAATATGCCAAATAGTGTGTGTGTATATATATATATATATATATATATATATGTATATATATATATATGTGTGTGTGTGTGTGTGTGTGTGTATAAAATTTGAGCTTTTTGGAATACTCGAAATGAGCACAGCAGCAATATATTTACAACAAAAAATGAAATTATTTTTGTCACAATACGATTTTTCAAATAAAATTAATAAATTAACGTAATATAATATATAATATAATATATATAACTCTAAACTCATTTCCATTGAATCCACAGTAAGGCTGAAGGATCAGGACTGTCATGGCACACCAGCAGATGCCGAGCTCTCAGAAGGCTCTGATGCTGGAGCTGAAATCCCTGCAGGAGGAGCCAGTGGAAGGTTTCCGCATTACTCTGGTGGAGGAGTCGGACCTGTACAACTGGGAGGTGGCCATCTTTGGCCCTCCAAACACACTTTATGAAGGGGGCTACTTTAAGGTAAGCCTTGTGTGAATTTAAATCATGTTCTTGTATGCTTTTCAATGGACTAGGTTATTGTGAGTCAGACAACGCAATTCACATCTGCATGATAATATTTAACTGTGAAGTATACCTCACATACTTGTTCTCTCATGTTTTGCACTCTCAAGTTCTTCTGTCCATGGGTGGTGCGTTCCTTATACTCTAGATCGCTATTTTTAGTCCTGACAGATATTAATGACAACTCGATGTGAACTAAAAGGAGAAGGACAGTGCGTTTTAACCGTATTCCCTATGGTCATTTACTGCAATAGTCAGTACTTTCAGTGATGCAGGCCTTAAATTTACCACAAAAAAAAAGAATTCTCAGCATTCCTTCAAAGTTATATTATTGTGTTATAATATCCCATAAGTGTCAGAGTCTTAGTTGAAGTTTTGTTTTTTTTTCTTCTGTCCCAGCTTAATAAATGAACATTTGCTGAGAATGTAGTCACCCCCAGGTTATCTAAAATTTAGATGAGTTTGTTTCTTCACGGGAACAGATTTAGAGAAACTTACTGTTACTTGCAACAATGGATCATCTGCCATTAATGAATCCCATTCAAATTAGTTCACAGCTGATAGAAACATCACAATAATCCACAAGTAATCCACATGACTCCACTTTATAAACTCACATTGTGAAGTAAAAAGCTCCATTCTTGTAAGAAAAAAATCCATCGAGGCGTTTTTAACTTAAGCTAACAAGTCCTCTTTTCATAATATTGCTGCCTCTACATCTACAACTTGGATGTTCTGAGAGTGAGTAAATTCTAATTTGGGTGAACTGTTCCATAAATATAAGAGTACTTTATAAGTTGATTCCCCCATGAGTTCTGGAGAAGATTATCTTTTGGTGCAAACAGTAAAACATTTAACATTTCTAAGTACACAAAAACTACACTTCACTTTTATGTAATTAATAATAAAAACATAACTGAGCAACAAGGTCCAAACAGCACAGTGTGGCTGAGATATGTAATACAGCATGTTTTGAGGAAGATTATAGTGTCTTTCTAAACACAGGCTTGGGCTCCACCCAAAATTTGCAGCTATCAGGCTTAAGCAAAGAAATTGCATGACCATATTGCGTCTTTGTTGAAAAGCATTTATAATTTGTCATATGTTAATAGAATATATGTATTTTCTTGTTTTTTTTAATTAGCAAGTTTTCCTGTGGAAAAAAAAAGAAAAGTTGTTCCCATTTATTTCTAATGATCAGTAATGGAGGAAGTTAGATTAGCTTAGGTTTTAGCTTTCTAACACTAAATGCTTTGACTCTTCATTCATGCTGTCACAGTCACGCTGCGGTCTGACTTGAGCACTAGCCAGTTCATGTAGTCTGACACATAATCATCAGTCAACAGCAGTGGTGAGTAGCAGGATTTCCACTCGCAGAGGAGATACAGTCTCAGAGCAGCACTGCACTCATGTTTAAAGCAAAAAATGACAATTCTCTCATCATTTACTCACCCTCATGTCATTCCATACCATATCATGTTGAACACAAAAGGGGGGGAAGAATATGACTCACTAGAGGTTTCTCTTCTGGAAGTTTCAAAAAGAAGC